>JAVJIF010017098.1:0-124263 GCA_038442645.1 Agave tequilana
CTTTCATCAATCACTCCCTTAGTCTATAAGGTTATACTGAGATTATTCCTTAATTTAGTTTAGAACCCACTTAAAAAAAGTGAATACAATCAAATTACCTTTCTCTTCATTTTATCCAATAGATGTTACTAATTACCATCGTTTTCAGGTCTTCCTCTAAAACTCACTCAAAAAACTCTTATAAAACCTTGGACTCATTATGAATCCCACATTTTATATTCTCCATTTCTCTAAAACAAAGAGAACCTATCACCCACATAAGAACAATAAAGAAAATGAAATCTTTATGCTCTAATTTCATTTATTATGAATCCCACCATTGTTTCTTGCTCGGGATGGTTACTATATTTATTAAAGTTCAAATATTACTTTTTCTCTGGTAGCTTCATTTTCTTGGATTGATTCACTTAATTGGCCGTGTTGGTTGTGATGTTTAGAATATAAATTTGGTATATATACCTCTCCGTTAAATGCTCCCTCAAAAATGACTTTTGCCATGCTATTAAAGATGGGATTGATGGATTTTTTAAGAAAGCTATTTAATCCTTTTTTCTCTCAACTTCAAAATATTGTTTGAATATAAACTATAGAACGGTGCAAGTGAAATTTTAACCTCAGACTTCTCGCTTGCTCACTGGAAAGAGATTTTACTACCATGCTATAATGATACTTGCTCAACTTCAATTCCTCGAAGCTAGAAATGCAAACTTGTGACCATGGGCCCCGATGCTTGGATTCAATCCTCATCACTAGAGCATACTATTAATGCGTTCGCTTGGATTTAAGGCGTGTTTGTTTCACCGCAAAATGCCGCAAAACGTAAGTCGTAAACTTCTTTTTCATTTTCCGTTGTTTGTTTCACTGAAAAATAAGTTGCAAAATGCAACTCTTCTTTTCCCACTTGCAGTTGCTACAGTTAAATTTGTGGTCATGTAAATCTCAATTTTACACTCATATTTTCCCACTTGCAGTTGCTACAGTTAATTTTGTAGTCATTTAACTCTCAGTTGTATTACACTTACAGTTCAAAACAGTTACTTGATAATCAATATATAATTTAATATTATTAAAATTTAATATTTTAAATAGTGTTCAATTTCTTATTTAATTATTTAATTATTTTATAATCTTTATTTTTTTATTGTTTTTATATTGTTTTAATATTTAATATTTTACTATTTTATTTAATATTTTTATTTAATATTTTATTTAATACTTTATTATTTTATTAATACTTATTCCATTTTTAATATTTTATTTAGAGTAAACATTTTATTAATATAACAATATTATACTTTAATATAAAATTACTATATATATTTAATTATTTATTTTTAATATAAAAAATTACTTTATTAATATCATAATATATTTTATTATTATATTAATATTTTATTATGTAATATTGTAATAATAATTCAGTATAATAATACTATAATGATAATTTATTATTAAATTATAATTATATTTTACTTTGTTAATTTTATATTTTTATAAAATTACAATAATATTATAATAAAATTTATATTACAATAATTTTCAAGTATTTTTAATATTATAATTTTACAACTATATTTTATTATTTTTGTAAGATTTTTTAATATTTATATTTTTAGTATTCTTAAAATTTTTAATTTTCTTTAGATTTTCTTAAAATTTTATATTATTTATTTAATTAATATTTTAGTAATATTTTACTATTTATACTAATATTTATTATATTATTGTTATAAATAAAATATTAAGATTATTAATTTTTTATCAAATTTATTAATACAATTTAATTTGCAATAGTAGATTTAATTTAATAGTATTTATAATATTTAAATCACTGCTACAGTTAATTTTGTGGTCAACTTTCACTTACACTTTTACATTACCAACCAAACACCGAAAACACAATATACTTTATCATTAAACTTTCACTTTATCAATCAAAACACCGTAAAACACAAATATACTTTTCCATTTATACTTCACTTTATCAACCAAACACCGTAAAACATAATATATTTTCTCTGCTACAGTTCACTTTTTTCATTCTCATTTTACGACTTACGACTTGCGACGTTTTGCAGCGAAACAAACAGGCCCTTAATCTCGTCGCGGGCTCGCAAGAATGCCACGTGAGCGCACAATGCTTGGTTTTGCTTGGATTTAATCTCGTCGTGAGAACACAATGTCGGAGCACAATTGCTTGGATTCAATCTCGTTGCGAATCCTTCCCTCTTGGCCATTCAATAACAAATAGATTCACAAAAAGTAAGATAAAAAGAAATTATTACATACAAAAAGAGACTTAATCATGCACAAGTTTCATACAATGATGATCTAAAATCAAATTAAGGTAAAAAAAAAATTATTCGATTCGATCCATCAAGAGAAAGCGAAAGCATGGGAACGATCTTTAGATGTCCTTGGCGAAAGCAAAGAAGCTAGCAAAGAAATCACTGATTTATATTATGTTATTTATTTATTAAATTACATTTTTAGGTTTTGGGTTGGTAATTCAACACCTAAATTTTGAAAAATTCGGTTCTGGTTGGTCAACTCAGACCAAAAAATTAAAAGAAATAACACATAGCGGGTAGGGGTAGGCTACGCCGGCGGCCTGCGTGGCCAAGAAGACATTAGTTTTTGGAATTATTTTGGAAGAGATCTGTTTTTCAAACTAAACCAAAAAAACTAAAAATGCTCAAAAAAAATAATATCGAGGACATTTCTGACCTTCTGTAATGTAAAAATATAGCACGAAAATGGAGCGGGTATTGCCACCCCAATAAGCGAGGAAGGCACCCACCACTTATTTACAAGCGTGCCACTATTTTTTTGGACACATACCCTCATGAAAAAGATGAAAACACCCATGCTTCTTCTTCTCTCCTCTTCTTCTTTTCTCCTTTGTTTTTTCTCGGCGAATGACAACCCACCCTCTCCAGCGACCCCCGCTCCCCCCTCCACGACAACCTTTCCTCTCCGTCTCGCGCCCGCCCTCTCATCCCCTCCCCCCCTTTCTGTTCGGACAACATGACCGAACAGATAACTCTCTGTTCGCTCAGAGTTGGCCGAATAGAGGAGAGGGGGGTCGCTGGAGGGGGGAGGGGGGTCGGGGAGGGGGGTCGCCAGAGGGGGACGACGAGGATCGTTGTGGGAGGGGGTCGCCAGAGGGGGGTTTGCCGAGGAAAGGGGTGTTTGTCAGGGGATTCGTCGGGGAAGGGAGGACACAGGTTTGCTAGGGAATGAGATTAGGGGAGGAGGAGAAAAATGGTATTTTAAAAATTTTGAAATGTTGAGGAACGTCTTTAATAAAATGATGAGCGCCCTATAATGTGAGAGATGCCTTGCCCTATGCCTTGCCTTAATATGAGAGATGCCTTAATATGAGAGAGAGATGCCTTGCTTACTTTTGGGTGGTGGCAATATCCGCTCCCCACGAAACTGTAAACAGAACATCATCCTCGGGCTTTCTTGCAAACAAAAAGCAATGATTGATGCAACGGCACAGTTCTCCACACCCCAAACACTCCCACACTCGTCATCAGCGGGGCCCCACAGACAGAGTTGGCATCGTCTGCGTGGAAAACGTTACCCATATCTTGTCGGTAACCCGCAGTCACCCGCCTCTCACGTGGCCTCACGCAGCCGGTCCAAACAGCCGCCGCGTATCCACGTGCACGTTAGCGCTTCCACTCGTCCTGCGCCCCCACCCGGCCCTCTCTTTATCAACGAACTTGTCATCGTCCTAACTTTGAGCGCTCAGTTCAGTTTGCTCCGAAAAAGCCCCAAATTTCTTAGAGAGTCCGATGGCGGTCATCCTGAAAAAGGTGTGGGGATCGGTGCTCAGCCGGTCGGGTCGACGCCGAGGCGGATCTCATCGCCGGACCTCTCGCCGGAGATCTCGTCGCTGGGGGCGTTCGATCGGCTCCCGATCGACATCTTGATGCAGATTCTGAGGTTGCTTGGGCCGAGGGACGCGGCGAGGATGGCCGTGGTTTGTAAGTCGTGGAGGATTCTGGTGTCGGACAATATGCTGTGGGTTTTCTTTCTCAAGAACGGGAGGGAGCCTCTCGATTCTGTGGTGTTCGCTGAGACGCACTTGAGATCGGGGTCCCCTTCTATGTAAGTCGATTCTCGATTTTAAAAAAAAAAAAATGAGATTTTGATTGGATTTTTTTTTGTTCTTTCTTTAATTTTGGATTTATTTTGTTTGTATCTGTTGGATTCAGGGATTGGCATCAGTACCTATTATTGTCAGATTAACATCATTTACTAAAACTTACATTGAATTTGAAATTAAAAATGGGTTCCGTTACCAAATTTAGAAGCTGGATTCAACTGTTCTCAACATAAAAATGCAGCGTGACAAGATGATTTGCAGCCTCCTAGAAGGCCATTTTGATTGGTTAATAGTAACATAGTGCTAGAAAACTAATGATTAGGGGTACCATGCATTGCGTGATGACATTGAAAGGATGTTGTAAGGATTGAAACCGAGTTTGAAATATGGGATTAATTACCAAATTTAGATATTGGATTCATGATTATATTATGTTTTTGGCTATCTGGCGGGTTGGCCTGTTGGTAATACCCTTCCCTCTCAAGGGAGAGGTTCCAAGTTCGATTCCCACAATTATGAATTGGGGAATTTAATTTGAGTAATTAGTGATGAGTGCGTGTCTGTAGGCTGCAGGGTAACCTCCATCCTGTTTTTCAAAAAAATATACTAGTATACCGCAGTTGTCGGTGGGAAACTGACCAACCGGTCAGGAGGGGGAAGGAAGGGGGGGGGGCAGAAGAAGGGGGTAGAGGAAGAAGAAGAAGAGGGTCGACACCACTCTCTCTCGCGAATGAAACGGACAAACGGACGAGCAAAATTTCTATATGAGTCACAGGAGAAAACCTCCTTTCGGTCGGTTTTGATTATGTTTTTGGCTTTTTGTACAAGTGGGTTTCCAACTAGTGGGTATTATGGAAAACATTCGTCAACAAAATGTAGCATGAAGATGATTTGTGGCCTCCCACAAGACCATTTTGATTGGTTAGTAACAATAATATAGTGTTAGAGAACTAATGATTAGAGGTATCAGGAATTGCTTGATGACATCGAAGGGGTGTTGTATACCGATGCCGTTAGATATGCTGATTTATAGAATTCAACTTTATGTAGTATTTATCTCTCTTCTTTTTCTTCTCTTTTTCTTTTTAACAAAGGCCACAATGCAGTCTTGGAACATCCTGTAATCAAGCCCTCATAGCCAATCCACACGCCCTTGCCCGTGGACCTCATTGGTTAGTTGTTTCTTGTTGAAGATGGTTACTATATTTATTAAAGTTCAAAAAATTACTACTAAAAAACAAAACTTCTTTTTCTCTTGGTAGCTTCATTTTCTTGATTAATTCACTTGATTGGCCATTTTGGTTGTTGGTGTTTGGAATATAAATTTGGTATGTATACCTTTCCGTAAAAACTCCCTCAAAAATGACTTTTGACATGCTATTAAAGATGGGATGATGGGTTTTTAAGAAAGCTATTTTATCATTCTTTCTCTCAACTTCAATTCCTCAAGCAAGAGATGCGAAGTTTTCTAGAGATGGGGATGTAATGTGCAGGATCGAGATGTAAACCTATGGCAGAAATATGTATACCACAATAATAATGAAATCATAAAAGTCTGTTTACCTAAAAAATTAGACAATTTTTTGAACTTCTCTAGAGCATTAGGGAAGGCTCAAAATTTCCTTTCAAGCCATGATGTAGAGGTCTTTAACTAATCCTACTATCTTGAGAAGGAACTAACCACAGAGTCGATAGGAACCTTAAAGTATTATTGTTTACACAAATTTTCTTCAAGATTGCGGTTACACACATATACTATGCTATACCCTGTGTTTATAGAATACTAGTTGGTTATCTTTTAACCAACTTTCTAATGTGGACAAATTCCACTTGGTGATCTTTTAACCGTCTAATTTGGACCAATTTCACTTATCAACTCTAACAATTTACAATTGAGCAATAATTCAAATAAGTTGCATTGAATCCTAACCTAAAGACATTAATGAGATTGATTGGGATCTCACTCGAAAACCAAAAAATAATAATTAAGCAATATTTCAAATAAGTTGCATTGAATCCTAACCTAAAGACATTAATGAGATTGATTGGAATCTCACTAGAAAACCCAAAAATAAATTAATTTCATATTTAGTTAATAATTTTAATTTAACAACTAAATCCTTATCTGACCTATTATTCATATAAGATCTCGAGAGTACAAGATCTCAATATATAGTGTATTATCTATTCAATCTCTTCAGGCACGACCTTTGTAAAAAAAAATTTCCTTCGAGCTAGGGGTGCAGTCAGGTCGGGATCATGGTTTTCACTTGAACTAGTTTGAACATAGAATACATTGACTGAACCAAAACTGACGCAGACAAAGAGCGAGTAATGCCGACTAGAACTCATTCTAGTGCGCTGGCTAGATCTCGTTCTAGCGCCAACGAACCCTAAAGGATGCCTTTAGGTAGGAAAGCACTAGAATCCACGAGCAAAACACTCGAATCCGTGAGCAAAAGTAAGCTACTCGAATTCACGAGCAAGAGGAAAAACTGAATTTAATTGATAATCAAAATTGAATTAAAAGTTGAATCTAAAACAAAAGATACAATGGTTTTATATAGGCAATAAAAAAGAATACTACTCTACTAGAAAACCTAATTAAATAAAAAAAAATCAATCAGAATTCAACTTAGACTGGAAAGCTAAATCCTACATAGACTTCGATACTCTGATACGCCAGGCTTATCGACAGTAGGATGACCCCTGTCGACAGACTGTATAACTTCAACTCTCGGGAAAACACTTCTGAACTCAGACTGTTGACAGTTGAAATGGCTGTCAACAGCTTGACTTAGTCTGTCGACAACTGATTTTGTCTGCCGACAGCTGAGACTCAAAATTAGCCTGCTGTCTTGGTTTTCTTCCTATATTAGTCACTCTCTCTTCAAAAGAATTTGTCCTTGAGTTTCAATTTGGATATAGCTGGTCGGTAGGGACTCTTTTAGTTGGAATTCCTTCTCTCTCAAATATACCATCATCATATCTTCTTCCTCAAAGAGCTTCTCGTCTCTTCTTATCACTTGTCTTGTACTTCTTATTAGATTTCTCCACAAATTCTACTCCCTTTTGCGTGAAGAAATCTCAACGCAAAATTCATGCTCATATCTTCCAACTATCTTTCGGAAACACATAATCTATTTTCTTAAAAAAGAAAACCGTTTATAATATGATAGTCTTTGGCGGGGTGCCTTGTTGAACACTTCTCTCAAATTTTCTCAAAGTCTTCATCCTTTATGAAAAACACCTAGAGGGGGGGTGAATAGGTGTAAATGCTAATCTAAGAAACTTAATGCAAACTAAGTGCGCTAAATGCGGAAGCTAATGCAAATGTTGCACAAACTAATACAATACAACAAGTGTAGCCGAATTCCCCTTGCGAGGCTCTGGACTAACTCCTCTTGATTCCCTTGAAATGGGTTGAGGCGCTATGTGAAGCTCTTGTTGGATGAGTACAAGTAAGGCACACATACACAAGCAATCTAAGCAATATGAAATATGTGCACACACAATCAAGCCAAGCAAATATAGATGAATTGCAATATGAAATATATGCAAGGCAATATGAAACAATGCTCAAACACAAGCAAGTATATATGATGCTATGAATGAATGATGCTTGCACAAATGTAAAGAGAGTAGAGTTGAGAGAAATTGGATCAAACGCTAACACAAAGATTTGTTACGAGGTTCGAGCCCCTAGCTCTACTTCCCCGCCTACACCACCGTGTAGGATTTCCCATCCACTATAGGAGTACCAAACTCCTCTCTCAACCTTACAAAGCCACCGAGGCTACAATAACCACAATCCACAACACCTCTACCGAAGAGGGATACGGCCGTAGCCAACTACAACAAATACCTCTACCTAAGAGGCTCACAAACCAAT
This sequence comes from Agave tequilana, assembly GCA_038442645.1. Lineage (NCBI taxonomy): Eukaryota > Viridiplantae > Streptophyta > Magnoliopsida > Asparagales > Asparagaceae > Agave > Agave tequilana. The sequence goes on from JAVJIF010017098.1 coordinate 8,010, forward strand.
CACCCGATCACCTCTACCGAAGAGGGATTCACAAATAAAGGGTGTACAACTTAGAGGTTAACAACAACAACCTCAAACCTCTCTCTTTTCTTTCTCTTTTACTTTTTCCACAAAACAAGATCCTAGTAGATTAGGATAGAAGATATGGCTCAAGTGTGGAAAACTAAGTGTTTTTGGAAACAAGCAACAAAGAAAAACTAATTGGGAAGTCTCTTGTAAAAGATAGAAAATGCAAGATCAAATCAAATCCCAAAATCTAGTTTTCTTTGATTTTCCAAAAACCCAAAACAATAAAGATTAGAAGTATAAAGCCCAAAAACTTCTTTTAAAAACTCTTTTAAACTCTTCAGAAAACCAGAAATTTTTTCTCTTAAAAACCTTGGCCAAAATCCCAAAGAGATGGGGTTTATATAGGCCAAACAGAAACTAGCCGTTAGGCTGATGTGGCAATCTGTCAGGCCACCGGTCGACGGTTCCGGTCGACCGCCAACGGTCAAAAAAGTGACCGTTGGGCAACATCGGTCGACCGGCCCGGTCGACCGATAAAACCCGAGAGCAGAGCTCTCACCTCGGTCGACCGATCCGGTCGACCGACTACAATGTGTAGCCAGCGTGCACGTTTGTGCACATCGGTCGACCGACCCGGTCGACCGGCCATTGGTGCGGTCGACCGGTCCGGTCGACCGAACTGGCCTGGCAGGCACAGTGCAGGGCAGAAAAACAGTGTAAAATAGTTTCTAAAAATCTTTTAACACTTCTAAAAAATTCACAAAATTTGTTTTATCATTTATATTAAAACATACACCTGTGATAAAAATTTCAAGACAATATATCAACATATCAATTTATTTTTGTGTCTTGCAAATTTTATCAAAAACAAAACTTGTATTTTTATCAAACTTGATTTTTCCAAAACATGAATAGGGATATCAAAATAAGTTTGTTTACCAAGTTAAAGCATGTATGTATAACTAGAATACATCTACTATACATATAAAACATGTAAACTTGTTTTGATCAACTATTCATAAAAACCAAATATCAAATCATAAAACGTGTGTGTTTTGTGCACTTGAGCATATCAACTAAACTAAGCTTTACAAGTGGATCTAAAACTCATAATCTAAACTAGGATACCTAAGTCTTCCTTGAGGAACTCCATCTTCAAGTAGACTAGCTCCCAAACGCGATCCACCGAGTGCAAAGGGTATGATCTTTAAGCTTTGGCACCGGAATCACCATGATAAGCTTCTAATCATCTTGTTGAAGCTAATCACCAACTAATATCCTGTTAATGATCTGAAACTAAGAAACACAAGAATATTAGTAAACATAACTACATGAGTGTTGATCATCATCAAAACTAGAGTGGAAGGCCATTGGGCCAACAATCTCCCCCTTTTTGATGATGACAAAACTCATGGAGTTATATATGCATGGATTAAAGATAAGCTTCAAAGAAGCTCCCCCTTAACTCATGCATAAACAAATAAACAATAATATGCAATGCATGACAATGCATATAAACATGGTGCTCTAGATACCAATGGAATATTCAACATAAAATATGCTCTAGATACCAATTACAAAGCAAACTCTATAAATCATCAAACTTACTATTTTACTATTCTTGAGATTAAAACATAATATATGCATATAAAACATAAGCATGCATATAAAACATGTACCAAATAATTCTCCCCCTTTTGTCAATCATCAACAAAGGGGTAAACAATCAAAACCATAGATAAAATGAGGGGTAAAAAATCTTTCTCCCCCTTTTTGTCAATCAAAACAATGCAAACAATGTTCTCCCCCTTTTTGTCTAAAACAAAAACAAAGTCAATAAGGGGTGACTACAAACATGATATCAATTAAAAATATGTCAATGAAGCATCTTGATATCAATAAACAAGGATCAATATATGTTATATGCTATATACATTCATGAAGAGGAAGACGCTAAGTTAGCTTCCCTACACATATGCATTACATGAAGAAGGGATGACAAGCCCCAATTCACATAACACATATTATGTAATGCATAAGAGGAGATGTGAAGCTCCCCCTACACACGTGTACCATGTAAAGAAGAGATGTTAAGCTCCTCAATACACAATACACTCAACATGAATCTATAGTAAGAGAGATGTTAAGCTCTCCTTGCATATAGGCAATACAAAACACAAGTTCATATCAAATATTTTTTTTTTTAAAAACAAAATCTTGATAAGCAAACATATAGTATATGATATATACGTGTGTAAATCAAGCACAAAAGATCACATATATGTATGAAAAGATAATATCAATTGAAAATATTTTACCAATTGAAAAGATTTTACATAGAAACATTGATACCAAATGTAAGAATTGTTCATTTTGAAAATTGATGTTGATATCATATGTTTAAAATAACAACTTTTATCATAAAGTGTGGGAGTACAAATACCAATTGAAATACAAAATCAAATTTTCTCCCCCTTTATGAAATACAAACTAAAGACATGCATAGTCTTGATAACATTTAAAAGTAATCAATTTAAACAAAATTGAAACTCAAGCACTAGCATAAACACAAACATATATATGTATGAAAGATAGATACCAATAGAAATTGATATACTTGGAATTTAAAGCATACATACATACAAAACATATATGAGTATACAAGAAGATCAAAATGATACCAATTGAAAGAGTTCAATGATACCAATTGACATAACAATAAGTTCAAGTGTATACATCATATTCTCTACCACCCAATCATAATTCAAGTTTTAAAGATTTTCAATTTAGGGCATACATGAACATGATCTCCCATCCTACCGCCCTTAGAAGGTAGGGGTTTTCAAAAATAGATTTGAAAATTATAGCTTAGTTTGAAAAACTCTACCAAAGTGAAGAACATCGCAACTAGTTAAATGGAAAAACTTGTTAACTAGTACGAAATCCTTCAAGTAAGGAATAAAACAAAATTGTTTTCCATAAACATGAAATTCACATCATATCAAACACTCAAGTTCAATTAGGCATAAATAAGACTCATGAAAACAAAACATGAGCAAGCAATAAAGGTGAGTGTACAAATAAAGTGTGAATATCATAATTATGAAAATATTTTCATTAAGCTCAATTATACCTTAAAACATGAAAAATCATCAAAACTATCTAATCTTCAAGGCATATGTATGTCTAATACAAACTAAAGTATACATATATATCCAAAACATAACGAGTCCACAAAGATATATGCATGAAGGCACGTGGCTCAAAAGGATACTCATGTATAGTCAATAGTTGGATAAGATGGTCATATACATGAGTTAAACATGAACACATGAAAACTTGAAAATCACGGAAGACTAAATTTTCATAACAACAATTTTCAATTCAAGGTATATGTATGAATTGTCAACATAATAAGTATACATACATATCCCTAAACACAATTTGAGTCCATATATATAGATTTGCATGAAAGGCAAATGACTCAAGGGTATACATGTATATCTTAATGTTTTGGCAAAATAAACATATACATGAAATCAAAACTCATATAAAATCCAAAAAATATGAATACAAGTCTAAAATGTATGGATCATCAAAACTAGACTATACTAGCACATCTAATGGGTTCAAATAAGCATTCAAGCTCAAACATATATAGATTTATTTGTGGCCCACTATATGTACAAGTATAATTCCTAGTCTTAATGAAAACTAACATCTAAACAAGTAATCTTAACAAGAAGCATCAAAACAAATACAAAAATTATCATGATAAAAGTCATCATGGAAAACTAAAACATGATTATTATGTGAATTCACATGTATTAGATTCATGATGTACATTATAGCTCAACAAAAGTGAGAACACTAATTATGGGTTCATATAAGCATGTGTGTCTCAAATACTATATATGTATGTCAAGGATCTAATAATCATGGAATGAACATACTAATCCATAGACATCAAAAACATGCTACAAACAAAGAATATTAAAAGCATGTAATAAATAATACGGAGTTAGGAATTGTTACCAAAACCTAGAGGGCAACTCTCTTGTCTCCAAACTTGGTGGTCCTCTCCACCATCTCTTCCCTTGAAAGTGATGCATCCAATAGATTTCCTTTAAGTACGGAACGCATCCACTCCAAGGTGTCTTCACTCTCACGTCATGTGAGAGCCCACACCTACATCAAAAAATAATAGGAGGGGTGGTCTTTGGTACCCATACTCTTTTGGGTCCATGGGGGTTAGTATCTTCTCTAACCCAAACAAAATTCTTTGCTAAATTAGGAGTATGTAATCTATCATAGCAAAATTTAGCAAGATGACCTTTTCGGCCACAATGTGTACATGTGTACACATGAGCATACATGTGTGATGGTGTCCGTGTGGAGCATGTGTATGCCGTGGAGGGTGTGCATGCATATAGGATGGAACTTGTTTCTTTCGAACCAAAGTTTCCAACCGTGAGTGGTTCATGGCACATTGGCTCATAGTGGAGCCCAAACAATCTACTCTCTTCTTTAGCATACAAATATCATCATTAATCTTAGAAGAAGAGGTACATGCATTAGGTAGTCTAGATGATGAGGCTACACTAGCATGGCAAACATGAGCATCAATCTTTTATGCAAAACCTCATTTTTCTTCAAACAAGCATTTAATTCATTTGAAATGGAAATAATTTTATTTTTTAAATCAACATTCTCTTTTATAACAAAATCTATTTTTGAAGACAAGTTTTCATTTTTCTTAAAAGAACATGGCAATCATTTTTATTTTTCAAAAACTCATTTTCTTTAAGTGCAAGACCAAGTTGAGATTTTAATGAATCCCTTTCATTAGCAATCTCCTCTTTCTCTTGCAAAACAATATCAGTCTAGCAATCAAATTTTTATTTTCATTATTAATGCCTAGACTCTTCTTTTTCAACAAGTTATATTTTTCTATTAGTTTTTCACAAACAATAGATAGTTCTTCATTTAAAGCATGGGGATCAACAAAATCATTTGAAGAACTAGCACAATCATTACTATCTAGTTGAGTTTCCGATTGTACCTCAAGGGAGTCATTCCCTGGACCATGTAGCATTGTTGTGGCTCGGATTCTCCACTAGATTCCTCTTCTTGTTGGATTGGACTTGAAGCTTGGAGGTGTTGGTGGTTGTTGTCAACTTGTTCCACACTGCAAAAGCGGAATCAAGATTAGAAACACGTAAAAGATATTCTTTAGGTAAAGTGCTTCTAATGGCCTCTAGGGCTTGTGCATTGGCCCCTATATGATTGCAATCACTAAGGAAGGATTCCTTGGTAATAGCAAGATAAATTTTATGACCTAGGGTTTGTAAATAAACAGTCATCCTAATCTTCCAAACATGAATGTTGGAAGGGTCATACATAGGTGGGGTCATGAAGGCCATGGTAAACTATATATGAATGTGCAAACAAACAAATGCAAATGAGATTAGCAAGCAAATGGATCACTCCTAGGATGTTAAGCCTAAGTATCAGGAGCACTAGCTCTGATACCAATTGAAAAACACCTAGAGGGGGGTGAATAGTGTAAATGCTAATCTAAGAAACTTAATGCAAACTAAGTGCGCTAAATGCGGAAGCTAATGCAAATGTTGCACAAACTAATACAATACAACAAGTGTAGCCGAATTCCCCTTGCGAGGCTCTGGACTAACTCCTCTTGATTCCCCTTGAAATGGGTTGAGGCGCTATGTGAAGCTCTTGTTGGATGAGTACAAGTAAGGCACACATACACAAGCAATCTAAGCAATATGAAATATGTGCACACACAATCAAGCCAAGCAAATATAGATGAATTGCAATATAAATATATGCAAGGCAATATGAAACAATGCTCAAACACAAGCAAGTATATATGATGCTATGAATGAATGATGCTTGCACAAATGTAAAGAGAGTAGAGTTGAGAGAAATGGATCAAACGCTAACACAAAGATTTGTTACGAGGTTCGAGCCCCTAGCTCTACTTCCCCGCCTACACCACCGTGTAGGATTTCCCAATCCACTATAGGAGTACCAAACTCCTCTCTCAACCTTACAAAGCCACCGAGGCTACAATAACCACAATCCACAACACCTCTACCGAAGAGGGATACGGCCCGTAGCCAACTACAACAAATACCTCTACCTAAGAGGCTCACAAACCAATCACCCGATCACCTCTACCGAAGAGGGATTCACAAATAAAGGGTGTACAACTTAGAGGTTAACAACAACAACCTCAAACCTCTCTCTTTTCTTTCTCTTTTACTTTTTCCACAAACAAGATCCTAGTAGATTAGGATAGAAGATATGGCTCAAGTGTGGAAAACTAAGTGTTTTTGGAAACAAGCAACAAAGAAAAACTAATGGGAAGTCTCTTGTAAAAGATAGAAAAATGCAAGATCAAATCAAAATCCCAAAATCTAGTTTTCTTTGATTTCCAAAAACCCAAAACAATAAAGATTAGAAGTATAAAGCCCAAAAACTTCTTTTTAAACTCTTTTAAACTCTTCAGAAAACCAGAAATTTTTCTCTTAAAAACCTTGGCCAAAATCCCAAAGAGATGGGGTTTATATAGGCCAAACCAGAAAACTAGCCGTTAGGCTGATGTGGCAATCTGTCAGGCCACCGGTCGACCGGTCCGGTCGACCGCCAACGGTCAAAAAAGTGACCGTTGGGCAACATCGGTCGACCGGCCCGGTCGACCGATAAAACCCGAGAGCAGAGCTCTCACCTCGGTCGACCGATCCGGTCGACCGACTACAATGTGTAGCCAGCGTGCACGTTTGTGCACATCGGTCGACCGACCCGGTCGACCGGCCACTTGGTGCGGTCGACCGGTCCGGTCGACCGAACTGGCCTGGCAGGCACAGTGCAGGGCAGAAAAACAGTGTAAAATATTTTCTAAAAAATCTTTTAACACTTCTAAAAAATTCACAAAATTTGTTTTATCATTTTATATTAAAACATACACCTGTGATAAAAATTTCAAGACAATATATCAACATATCAATTTATTTTGTGTCTTGCAAATTTTATCAAAAACAAAACTTGTATTTTTATCAAACTTGATTTTTCCAAAACATGAATAGGGATATCAAAATAAGTTTGTTTACAAGTTAAAGCATGTATGTATAACTAGAATACATCTACTATACATATAAAACATGTAAACTTGTTTTGATCAACTATTCATAAAAACCAAATATCAAATCATAAAACGTGTGTGTTTTGTGCACTTGAGCATATCAACTAAACTAAGCTTTACAAGTGGATCTAAAACTCATAATCTAAACTAGGATACCTAAGTCTTCCTTGAGGAACTCCATCTTCAAGTAGACTAGCTCCCAAACGCGATCCCCGAGTGCAAAGGGTATGATCTTTAAGCTTTGGCACCGGAATCACCATGATAAGCTTCTAATCATCTTGTTGAAGCTAATCACCAACTAATATCCTGTTAATGATCTGAAACTAAGAAACACAAGAATATTAGTAAACATAACTACATGAGTGTTGATCATCATCAAAAACTAGAGTGGAAGGCCATTGGGCCAACACTTTAGAACTTCACTCTCCTCGAGATTTATCTGGTAGTGTGGAGGATTAAGCAGATTTACTCCAGAAATAAGATCAATATGAGGTTGAATATTTTCATGGGTGGTAATCCTTTTGGAAGCTCATCGTGGACTTCTTTGGAATCTTTCAATAATGGTTCCACCTTCTTTGAAATTTCAGCAGGTGGAGAAACTTCTTCCTTGACCAATAAAGCAACTTCCTGCTTTGTTTCCTTTGATTCCATGAAAACTCGTCTCGATTGCACATGGATACAAATTTTGACTCTTTTTTTTGTAGACTTTGGAGTAGGTGGCATTGGCCTCATGGAAACTCTTTTGTCCTTCCAATTGAACATATAGATGTTATCTTTACCTCTGTGGGTAGCATCAACATCTTGTTCCCATGGTCTTCTCAAAAGAATATGAGATGCGTCCATGTCAATCATATCACAAGTAACAATATCTTGATAATATTTGTTAATTGAAATAGGAACATGACATATATTTGTTACCTTGATGGAGAGGCCCTTCTTGATCCAATCAATGGTGTAAGGATGAGGGTGTGGTTAAGTCTTTAGCTTCAAAAAATTCTACAAGTGCTTTAGACACAATGTTTTGGCACCTTCCGTTATCAATTATGAGTTTGCATGCCTTGTTCGACCGAACAACAACAACTAAGCCATATGTCCCAAGTATTTGGGGTAGGCTACACCTTGAGTAAAAGATTTGATGTCGCTGCGTAGCATCGGGGGTCTTTTGGTTGTATTGCAATATATGAACAACATAAGTTGCAGATTCATTGATGGATGTAATAGTGTATAGTAGTGGTGGTTGAGGAAAATTAGTTGATGCGTGATATAGTGGTGGTTGCTGTGGTGGATGCGAGGGTGGAGGTGGTGGAGGAAGATTAGTTGATGGATGATATGGTGGTGGTTGTTGTGGTGAATGCGAGGGTGGAGGTGGTGGAGAAAGATTAGTTGATGGGTGATATGCTGGTGGTTGATGTGGTGGAAGTGAAGGTGGAGGTGGTGGAGGAAGTTTAGTAGATGGATGATCATGTCTACTTCGATACGTACCATCGGCCAGACGTTGATCATCAATCGTGAGGAACAATCTCTTGAGCTCTTGGATTATGCCGTCCAAGGTTAAGTTGATAGTGCATATCTTTCCTTCAACAGTGTGAATCCTTGTGGAAAGCCTCGCAATCTATCGCCATCTCCTGCCATCGTCGGAAGGTAACCGAAGCTCTGATACCACTTGACGCAGATAAGGAAGCGAACAACGTCGACTAGATCTCGTCTAGCGCCAACGAATCCTAAAGGATGCCTTTAGGTAGGAAAGCACTCGAATTCACGAGCAAAAGTAAGCAACTCGAATCCACGAGGAAAGAGGAAAAACTAATTTAATTGATAATCAAAGTTGAATTAAAAGTTGAACCTAAAACAAAAATACAATAGCCTTATATAGACAATAAAAAAGAATACTACTCTAATTAGAAAATCTAATTAAATAAAAAAATAAAATCAATCAGAATTCAACTCATATTGAAAAACTAAATCCTATACAAACTTGGATACCCTGATATGCCAGGCATGTCGATAGTAGGATGACCCCTGTCGACAGACTGTGTAACTTCAACTCTCGAAAAAAACGCTTCTGAACTCAGCTTGTTGACCGTTGAAATTGATTGTCGACAACTGATTTTGATTGTCGACAACTGAGACTCAAAATTGGCCTGTTGTCTTGGTTTCTTCCTACATCAAAAACTCAACTCGTCTCCAACCCAATCTCCCTGACTTGAACTCAGCCCGACCTAGTACTTTCATGTTCGGTTATGATTTGGTTGCTCGAACAAGTCGCGGTCAGGCTCAACTATTGTAACCAAATAAAGTTAGAAAATCCATGTACATATAATTTAATAGTTTTAAAATTTAGAAAAACAATTCATTTATAAAATAAGTACAATAAATACTAAAAAAGATCTTTTGAGTTTAGGATCACATTAGTGGTGTAGTACACTTATTTTGATATATAGCATATCAATGTATTATATATAATTGATCGTGTTTTGGTTGGCTCGGCTTGCCCAAAAGGTTGACCCGAATCCAGCTGAAAGTTTATGTTCAGTTGAGCTTTTCACAACCTGTGCACGCATATTTTGCTTGTCAGATTGAAAAATTAGGTTGGTCACAGGTCAGGTATGGGTTAACCTTAATTCATTTGCACCTCTACCTCCAATATTGATTTATTTCCTTTTAGACAATTAATGAGGGAAAATTCACGTAATATGCTCCAACTAAGTTGCAACATAAGTACCATTTTTAAATAAGAAAATATCATGGCAAAATATAATTTGAAAAAGAAAATTTCAAACCACACTCCAGCAAGTATTATACCTTCCTGGAATATGCATAATAGATCTATGCTCATCTTAATAGCATGTCAGATCTTGTAAGACATCTATCTTTTCCCTAAGGGCGTGTTTGGTTGCAAGGAAGTGGGCGGAAGTGAGGAAATAGGGAAGTATAATTGCTCACTTTTCTATCTATCCAAACACCGAAAAAGGAAAATAAGAAAACCCTTTTTGCTTTTCTCTTTTCTCTTTTACACAACAATTTCCTCACTTTCAGAGTGCTACAGTTAATTTTGTGGTCATGTAAATCTCATTTGTAATAAGTTGTAGCACAAAACAGTTAATTTTTTGATCATGCAAATCTCACTTGCATTCTAATTATAATCCATTTTTTATTTTTCTTAATTAATTTTTATTTTAATATTATTTTGCGGTCAACTTTGTGGTCAACTTTTCCACTTCCACTTCCACATTACCATCCAAACACCGGAAAAGATATAATATTTCTCAAACCACACTTCCCAACAACATCCAAACACCGGAAAACTTACTAACCAATTCTCAAGTTTCAAAGGGAACTATTACCACTTCTTCACTTCCTCACTTCCATCCTTAACCAAACAGGCCCTAAATGAATTATAACCCACCCAATGTTTCAGGCATGTTAAAATTGTCTACTTAACAAATTAAACTATCACAATTAAACATAACAAATATTCAAATTAGGAATGAGAACAATTTGAATTTGCCCCCCCCCCCCCCCCCCCCCCCCCCCAAGGTGACATGTCTTAGAGGTCTAACAATATACATATTATAATTTATACTCATGACATACATGTCGAAAACCTCCATCTCAATGGTTTAGATCCACCGGATCTTGCATGTTGATTTTATGTATGATAAGATGGTACAGCATAGCTTTCCTATTCGAGTTGTAGATTTAATATGAATTGAAGAAATCTCTAAATTAGATCATGTCTCTTAGCAATACATCACAGATCCATGATGCTTTATATAACTAAGTAATTTCTAAAGATTCATAACAATTATACGGGAAAGTATCCAAACAATAATCCAATAACATGTGCACCAATGAGATCTTATTTAAATTAATAATATTAATAAATTGCACTGGATATGTAAGGAAACATATAAGATATGGCTACTTTGACAGGGACCATCAAGACTACTTTTCCACCTCACAAGCCTTGTTGTATCTTGGAAATGTCTTTGCCTGTAGCTCGATAGCAATAATTTGGAGCTTGGCGAAACTGACATGTTAAACAAAGATAGCAATGTATGCCTCAAAGCAGAAAATTTCTATATTGTTTCACTCTATTTTATTGTTAGTTTGGAAGCAATTTTCATTATTATTTTTTACTTGTTTTCTTCTTTGTCTGCCACCCAGTTTCTAACATTGGCAACTTGATACTAATCACCCATCCAATATCTGGATTGCAGGATGTACTTTGAGTATTCCCCACAATTATCTTTTATGAACATTTATGCACAACGAGAGAAAGTGCCAGGATCTGTTATTATTGATGGTAAGCCTTAGCTAATTTCCCATTGTATTGGTGGCTATGTCTGTGACAGATAATTTTAGTCGCTTTTCTTTATACCCCCACTCCCCCAACAATCCAGAAGGACCACAATACAGATCTCATCCTATCACATTAAGGGTGCACCCAGTCGTTGCAGGCTGTTTATTCTTCATATTAAGAAGTCTCTAATAAATTAAAGCTTTAAATAGTTAGGAGACTTTCTTCCTAAACAAGGGGAAGAAGGTTATCTCCATTGTTATTTAGAACAAATTCTCCTGTCTCATCACAACTTCACTCTATGCTTGCATGCCTAATTCATACTTTCCAAGCCTATTGTGATTGGTTTCCTTCTTCTGGAATTGTGTTGGTTATTATTATTTTTATTTATAAGCCTAACTTACAATTTCATGTACCTCCTTAAAAATGTGACACTCTTAGCATTGGTCTTAGCTCCTCAGGAAATCTCCTTCAAAAATGAAATTTCCTCTTTTTATGTGTGTAAAAAAAAAGCTACAAAATCTGCATCGTTACCCTCTCTAAAACTGACTGACCTTGTAAGGTAGAAAGACTGAAGTAGCCTCCGAGACCTAGCGGAAGGTTAACTGAGATTGACTGCATCTTCAGATTGTTAATAACTAGTCTCCTCTACCCAACTGCCACTTGTTATGGATCTCGACAGGGCTTTCTTCACACCTTCCCAGGTGCTTGCATTTCCACGGTAGAAGAGTGTCCACAATAATCCAAGTCCAAGCAGCAATGTTCCCTGGTGTTTTCTAAAGACAACAGTAGCTGCTGAATTTTCCTTCAGCATCTCCTGTACCATTGAATTCATTTGAATCCAATCTTGCTGGGTTGAGATAGGGTCTAGTGGAATAAGTTGATTACCATCAATAATGAAGGAAATGTTGCAGATATGGCTGCCACAACTCTGGTTGTACAAAAAGTGACCTAGCAAAATATCACATGATTCGTTTTTGTTCAAACTGGATTTTGTAATAAATCATTATTGCCCGAAGCAAAATGAGTTGAGAAAACATTGTTCAAGCTCTATGATAAATTTTAGGTTAGGATATTCACTTATGGAATAAATTTTTGATTACGAAAGAAGTGTTGTGAAAAAAGCTGCGACGACTCCTATTACCTTCTATTATCTGAGAAGGCACAAAAATGATACATGAGCAAAATATCTGCAGTGTTCTATTGCTAGAAACTAATACATAGGAGGACAACGTAATTTAGCTTTATATTGGTTTTATTTTCTCACAATAAAGTATTGTGTTATATTGGGCATTCAGGATTCTCACCCAAGTCTCTTAATGAAAATTTAGTCCATGTTGAAGGGAGAGGCAGGGGGGAAGGCAAGCCAGTAAGTACAATTTGGATTCTCTCATTTTCAAAAGTAGTGGATTATCATCTTCCCATTTTTACTGTTTATATAGCTATGATTGAAATTTGCATGTACAAATATGTAAGTCAAATAGGGGACCCTCATATTTTTAGTATTTGGGCAGTTGGAAGATCTTAGCCGTATAGACAGCGAGATGGAAAAATCATGCACCAGAACTTCTAGGGAAGATGAGAGGATCCAAATTCCGAGGTAGAAAGAAGACTAAAGGATGATAAAGGATAAATCAGATACGACTTACGAGTGATTTGTTTTCTTATCCTTGTCTCATTGCTAGCATGTGCTTTGTTTTGGGAGTACGTGTACATGGGAGAGGTCTGAGAGCCCTATTTGTAGATGATTGCCCTTTTGTTGGCGACTTCGTTCCGCCTGTTTAAGGATTGAATCCCTAAGTTGAACTTAGGCTTATTCTGTTGCCTTATTGGGTTTACACTTCCTTAGTCTTCATCTGGTTATCAATCAACATCCCCCTATGTCCTTATCAGTTTTCAAATCACAATTTCATCTCCTTTTATTGTTATGCTTATGATGTTTTTGACATATATATGTTCCAATCTCTGTAACTGGTGTCACCATTCTGACCCAAAATGCATGTGAATATGTGGGAGATCAAGAAATTGAATCAGTTTTAGAAGAAACTTGAAAAAAATGTTCTAAAGAAGCCATGAAAATGACATCTCTCTATATGGTGTGATTATCTTGATCTGGCTCAATAATTGGCTTGCAAAACAAAAAGAAAAAGGAACAAAAGGTGTCCGGAAATCTAAAAGGAGCAGGGAGTTGCACAAAGCAACTTATCATTAGAAATTGGAGAGAGATTGTCTTGATGAAGAATCAAGAAATTATAAAGATAGTAAGGTTTCTACGAGATTGCCCAACACTTGTGGACTTGTTGAGAACTCGATTGCTAAGGGGATGTGATTTGGGAAAATTCCACCATAACTAAGATTACTCAAGTTTTAATGTTGCTTTTGAATCCCTTGAGATTATAAAGAGGTCTGAAGTTTAGCCATTAGGAACCTGAAGGAAGGAAATAAGTGAAAGGTGCAAAAGATAAAATCCATTTTAGACCAATCTCTGCCCTCCTCCTCCTCCTTAATCTTGTGTTTCCCTAGCTTCCTCAGTAAGATGTGATTTTGAGTTTGAGCTGCAGTACCACAAGATAACGCTACATCAGTAAGCTTTCAATATCTAATGTATGAAATATGGTTGGGTCTTCCTTCTTGATTTACCCATATTCCAATCCATCAATGTCAATAAGTAGGTAGATAGGTAACTAAGATGATACAGATGATCTTGTTTTATTACTAGTTATGCCTTAGTTGGACAGAAGTCTAGGTAGCAGATGCAGTTTTGTTCATCTTAATGAAGAAAAGGCATGAAACGTGTTAATAGCGTGGCTCATCTGTCTCACCAATAGATTATTGTTGACGCCTCATCTATCTTAACAATTGATTGTTTTTAACCTTTTTGGACAGAGTAGCTTATGCTTCTATATCTGCACATAAAAGGACTTAGTCATTATCATGCCAGTCAATCTCTTTAGCAATGTGGATCTCTGACGGTGTCAATTATTGCCAGTCATTGAACCCTGATTCGTCAGTAGCACATGCTGGAGTTAACGCTCAACATGATAGCCACACATCTGCTGCCAGTTGTATGCATGCAAGAAATACAATCATATAATCAGAATCTCCTTTAGTAATGTTCATGGACATCTTATTTCCTATTTCCTGTGAATTTTGAACTACTTTAATTGTATTTTTTGCATGTACTATGTGAAGGTGGATCAGGCTACAGCAAATATGGTTGGAGCAAGTATCCTTCTCCATCTGGACGTTGTGCGACATTTTTGGTAAGCTTTGCTCATGCTTGTGATAAACTACGCATTTGCAAAGTAAGATCAGAAGTAGTTGCTTCTCTTTTATTTTTTCTTCTGCTGCTTTTGTTCCATTTTCATCTATCAGAGTTCTCGTATGATTAATTTTTTGAAGCCTTCTGAAGTTGGTCTTATTGGCAGGAATTTGGCAACATTGAGTCTCCAATGTACTCAAGACTTCGGCATTTTTTCTCAACAATCTATAGCAGGTCTTATTTATCCACTTTTTTTCGTTATTTTTAGTTTTTAAAAAAAAATTCACTGTTTGTTTTGGGAAGTTAGAGTACAAGGCCTCTTGCTGTGGTTTTAGTTTTCCTTCTGCTGTTGATGCTTTATTTGTGTAAAAGTGCCATTGGAAGCGAGGTTCTTGCACTATGGGATTTTACTGGCCCTATCAAATACTTCAGATTTGTGACAATATTTTAAGAGGAGGAACCAAAAACCACTTGGCTGTGTAGGATCTTGAGCATCAATAGAACAGATGCACTATTTCAGAAATCCTGCACTTCTGGAGAATGATCTAACTATGAACTTTATTTTTATTTTTTATTATTACTATCATCATTGTTGTCATCATTATTATTTTTAAGAAGTCCCATAGGTTTACATCCCAAGGGAGGAGAAAGACTATAAAGTGGGGAGTGATGTATATCAAGGAACTTCACCATATTGTGCCACAAGGCCAGTGCAACACCTATTGTGCCTCGCGTAATGTTAGCCGATATTTGTGCGTGTGCACACACATGCATACAAATCACGCACTACAGACACACACAATGACAGGTAGTCATAAGGCTTGTCTATTAATCAGAAAAAGAAGAGATACAAAGGCGTAACATGATCCAACCATGTTTCATGATGCCGTGCCACGAGCAAAGGCTTGGTTGACCCATTAGGCAGACTGGGGATTTTCTCTGGGTGGTCATTAAAGTCCAACACAAGAACTATTTCTTTTACTGTCATGATAATAGACACACAAGGCTTCTTTTTAGGGCTTGTTTGGCTTTGAACTGCAGTTTTGTGTAGCCAAGTTTCTCAAGTCCAAAATACAAATCCGAGGTGTTCTTTTCTGTCATTCACAACTTACATGAACTAAATAGCATCTATATAACTCTAAAAGTTAAGTTAGGTCTAAGTACATGTCAGAAAAATCCTGGTGAAAGAAAAACAAAAAGAGTTTGAGATAACTCCATTTATATGCAAACATCAAGTTGGTGAAACTAGAGTTCAGACTCGTAGAATTGCAAACTACAGTTTACAAACCTCTAAGCTCAACTTAAAACAAACTTCAATTCAAAAAACTTCAAAGCCAAACAAGACCTTAAACTATAGTTTATTTTAAGTTGTAGTTATAGGTTTGCAAACTGTAATTTGCAGATCTTTAATTTTACTTTTCTAAATTGTATCTTTGCTAATTTTATATTTTATTTGCATACAAAATGGAGTTCTCTTAAACCCAACTTTTTCTTTTTGCTTTCTGGAGGTGATGGATTGTTCTAACATCGGTTAGACCTAACTTTTGGAGTGTAACTAAATGCAATGTATTAGACTATATGGTTGTCTTTGTGAAGTTAAGGGACTTAACTGCATAAAAACTACAATTAAGTAAACTCAACTCCAAAGCCAAACAAACCTTACATATGAGCAAACTTTTCCTTCTATTCATAAACCATTTTTAATATTCATAATTATTCACAGTATGTTTCATGCTTTAATATTATTGAATATAATTCTATTTTTTTCCAAATAATCTTAATATATAAATAAAAAACTTGGTTTTGTTATGTTAACATTATGTACATATAGAAATACTAGCGTTGGTAATCATGGTTCACAGTCGCAATCTCGACCGTCGACTCGGTGGGCACTGAGACGGATCGGTCTCGGCGACTCGGATCGGTATCGGGAGATACGCGCAAAACGCTACATAGAAAGCTAAAAAAATTCTAAAAAAATCACGACAAATTTTAAAAAATGTAGACATCCACATTCATGTATCACATGTCCAAAATAGATCACCAGCATACTAAACATAAAGTGAAAGTATAAAAACACGCGTTGTTGGTATAAGCATATTAAAATACATGCATAATATAGTAAATTACACAAACTACATTCTTAAATACATGCTAATGTAGTTATTTCCACATTGAATTGCGATGAGGCATAAAATCATCATCATAGTGTCGAGTCGACCGAGTGAAGTCCGATTCTCGGCCGAGTCGGCCTCCTCTGAGTTGAATCGACCGACTCGTGACTCGGACTCGTCTTGGAGTGGGCCGAGACGGATACGATTCGGCTGACTCGTCTCCGACTCGGCCGAGTCTTTGAACCGTGTTGGTAATGGGCTCAGGCCAGCATGAAAATTTTAAGTACGTAGATAATGAAAACAGAGCAGGATGTGCCCAAGCCTAAAATTTATGGCCCAGTTTATTTTCGTATTGTGCCTAGGTTTGTTTCGGCCCAGCACGACATGACGCAAGACAAGACCCATTCAGGGCATGAATGAAGCTCCAATTAGGCCTCCAATTGGAGGCACACTTACATGTATTATTTAAATGAACTAGTAATCT
Organism: Agave tequilana; assembly: GCA_038442645.1. Classification (NCBI taxonomy): domain Eukaryota; kingdom Viridiplantae; phylum Streptophyta; class Magnoliopsida; order Asparagales; family Asparagaceae; genus Agave; species Agave tequilana. The sequence goes on from JAVJIF010017098.1 coordinate 25,347, forward strand.
ATTAGTCATCTAAATTAGATCTTAGCCTCTCATTTTAGCCATCTGTCATCTCATCCTCACTCAAATTCTCAAACTAAGCCATAGAGTGAGAAGCTCTAGCGACCTCTTATTCTCCCCCGTAGGATTAGGCACAAAGTAGACATAAACTAGCTCAAATTGGGTACGGATGGACCAACACGATTCAAACACGAATTGACCGGCCCAGTATCCAGTGGTGCGGTACATAGACGTATAAATCTAGGCCCATACAATACTATGAGTCGTGCTTGTAGTTTTAATGTGGGCTGCTCTTAGGGTTGGCTAGGTACGACACGACATGACCCAACTCTAGAAATATATTTTCAATGGATTCTAATTTTCTTTACTACTATTTTTTTTATACATCTTTCTCCATATGTAGAGAGTATTCTCATAGGATGGCATAAAAATTAACTATTATATATGTGTGTGTGGTGAGCTAGGCTACTTTTGAAAATATCGAGAATGCATATATGCCCACTTTGTTTTGGTTGTACACCACTCGACTTCTAGATCCACATCGTTGGATGTGATTTACTACTTATAAACTATCTTAAAACAAAATTGCAAAGATTTTTGTTATGATTTACCTCTTCATCAAAGTGGTCCGAAAATCAAGCAATTTAAGTCTTCTCAAAAACATCGATTTTTTGGTCAATTTATGCATATGTAATCGTAACAAAAATCTTTGAAAATTTGCTTTTAGTTAGTTTATTGATAATAAATCACAACGAACAGAGTGTATCTTGAATTGAAGTGGTGTATCAACCAAAATAAAGTGGGAGTATCCGCATTCTTCATACTTCCGAAAGTAGTCTAGCTCAATTCTCTTTATATATACAGTTAGAATTAGGTCCTTTTGGGAACCATTCAAACTCAATACTATAAAGCACAAATTGGAGATCTACTTCATTCAAGTTGATTAACACCATTAGGAGTGCACAAAAAATCAAAATCAATTCTTTTAAATGTTTTTATCTTATGTATCAAGTAAACTCAAAATGAACGACCTAAATACCGAGTTGGTTAGTTTAACATGTAAAAAATATTTGAAACATAACAAACATTGTTGTGCAAGGATTTTAAAGTTTTAGATCATTATCAAATAGTTGGATCAGGAATTTGTATGCCCAAAGTCATAGATCTAAGCAACACGCACTTTAGGCCGTCCACTTGTGTCTTGTAAATGCATGAGCAAAAAACTTTAAACACTTTAGTTTTTATTTTTAGTCATTTTAAATGATGTAGATCAATTTCAACGGTGTGAATCTTCAATTTGGATGATCTAACGTTGAATTTGAAGGGATCCAAATCCTTCCGAAAGTAGCCTAGTCTATTGGATCAATGGTGAAAAAGTATCCAAATTACATGATTTTATACACCATTATTTTATAACATGTAGATCTAGATGGGTGAAGTGGATCATCTCTAAGAACGGTCCATAGTGAAATTTTTAGGCGGACTCAATAATTAAGTAAAACACACAAAGAACACTTTACCATTTAAATATATATAGAGTTTCACTAGGCTTATATCTCGTGAGGATTTGGAACCAAATCGTACTTATTAGAATTAGATGATAGGACATCTATTTTTTGAATATCTATTCCGGGGAAGTTGATCTATACCATTTGAAGTGCTCATAAACCAAAGTTTAAAACTATTTTGAGTTTTCTTACCAGTCCATCAAGTAACCCCAAAATGAAACAGCCATATATTTAGTTTTACAATCTAGAATGTTTCAAAGCCAACGAAAATTGGTGTCCGAGGGTTTTAAATGTATTTAGATCATGAATTAAGAGTTGGATTTCCAATTTGTACTTTCTGACTCATAGAACTGCGAAACTTTGCTTTTAACCTTCTACTTTTAGGCCATTTGATGCCTATGTAAGAAATCATTAAAACGTTTCATATTTCATTTTTAGGCACTTTAAATTATTTAGATCATATTAAACAGTTTTGATCATCCATTATAGTTCCTTAATATATATACTTTCTAAGTAATAGGATCTATACTCAAATCCTATTGGTAGACTCCTACGCAAATTATGTATATAGAGTTTGACTAGGCTCCTCCCGGGAGGTTTTGAAGCCAAATCCTACCTGTTAGATTTAGATGATATGACATCTAATTTGAAGATCCATTTCGTGGGGGTTGATTTTTATCATTTGAAGTACTTATGAACTAAAATATAAACCCAAGTGTGTGTGTAACTTAAGTGCACTCTCTGCTCATTTATATTGTTTGGTTTCACCTTTTAGGGCGATTTTTATGTGGATTATTGGTGTAATTGAGACCCAAATAGTTTAGCTTTTAAGGTATATAGACAGGAAACATGTGATGTGAGGGTCAAGTGTTGTTTTGAGTCTTTTAACATGTAGTAATATTGTAAACCAATAGGCATTAGGTAGAACACGTGCTCTTTTGCAGGTGAGTGACAAGAGTCTCACACTTGATAAATTATACGGAGGAAGGGAAAAAAATTCAGTTCCAGGTAGAGGTAGAGCACGTGCCCTCATCAACTTGGCTCTACCCCGGGGGCTATATCAATATGACATAGTTGTAGCAAACCGTCGTGTTTCCGAGTCTCAAGAAGACTGTATGGCTCTAAATGCCATATCTTCATGCGCCTCTCACATCCAATTGAAATGCAAGCTAGAAACTCATATACCAGGAGAACTTGAAGCTCATTCAAAAGAAGCTCATCAATGAGTTGTCATTTCACGAAGAGGTTCTATAGATGGATTGAAACAATTTATCGAGTTGGTCATTTTTCCGAAGAAAGAGGTAAATGGGAAGTGAGTTATGACTGGTGTGGATTGTAGTAACAACCCATTGGTGAGCCATGGGAGCTCACAATCGACCTTCTTTAGCTCCTGAAAAAGGTAACAACCAATTGGTGCTCTCCTTTTGAAAGAGCTTTAAGATCTGAAATCATGCCAACTGGATGTAAGAGAGGAATATCAGAGGCACGGCGTTTAGATTATAAAGTCTTCTTTAGATTTGGATGCATGATGATCTACTACAGGTTTGTCATAATGACAAAGTCGACAAGTTGAGACTTTGCATTATCATATCAACAATTAATAAGCTGTTTTTAGCACTTGAGTAGGTTCAACACTCATTTTTTCACTTTTTGTCAAGCAAACTGTAGGATGGGAATTTGAGAGGGATGCCAGATATAATAGTTAATTAGTGGGTAAATTATAATGTAGGTACCTATAGTTTCGAAATGTCTCAAAATGTGTACCAAACTTTAGTTTGTGTCAAAGCAGGTACTCGGGGCCCCAACGTCCGTTAGGTTTCTTAACGGTCTATTAAATTGCTGGCTTGGGAGTCACTTGCAAAGCACATGACTAGAATTTAAGACCATTTTGCCCTTCTTCCTTCTAAAAACCAACTCTCACTTTAATATTCAAACCGAACCAATGAATCCATGAACCCATGAAGAAAGAAGAAATGAATTTGGTCCATTTCTCCCCACATAATCACCACGTTGTTACCCTATTCTGTTAAAATTCCATTTTCTGGGTTACCTTCGAGTCAGCTGATAATCTTTTGTTTGGTTTCAGAGAATTATTCAAGCTCAGAATCTTCTTCCCAGTGTGCTTCCAACAACAACATAAGTTGCCTTGATAGACATTTTTGCATCTCTTCTGAAATGCTCCATATATATATATATATATATATATATATATATATATATATATATATATATAATATATATATATATATATATATATATATATATATAGAGAGAGAGAGAGAGAGAGAGAGAGAGAGAGAGAGAGAGAGAGAGAGAGGAGGAGGAGGAGGAGGAGGAGAGAAGGAAGAAGAATGAGTAATGTGGTTTTAAAATTAGGTCACGTGTATTCATGCTATTGTGGGGACAAAAACTAACAATCTACTAACATAAGCTAACTGGTACCCAAATTAGAACAAATTAAACTTTGATACCTACTTTGGGATATTTTTAAACTACATGTACGTATCTTGTAATTTACCCTTAATTAGTTAATTAGTAGAGTTGTTTAGTTATGGTGTCCTAGTAGTATTTAGAGTCGGATGGTCTTAGGGTCCTAATAATATTTAGAACTGTAATAGTAGCTTTAGTAAGTTTGGTCTCGTATAGGTCTCTATAAAGAGAGGAGGGCTTAGAGTTACATATAATTTGTGTATTGGATTTCTTTGATATTCAGATGTAGTTCTTTTAGTTTTCCTTCATAGTTAATCAAAGATAATGCTCTTGACTTCAAAATATCAGTTAACTATGAATGTATATCATACTTGTGCTGAAGGGTTTTCCCAACACTGTCAAAATTTATTGCAGGATGCAGGTGAAGCCATCATCACAACCAATTATCGTCTCCATCCCAATATGCCATTCTGATGGTTGGTACACTGTCACCTATGATAGGAATATTGATTTCTTCTTAATGTAAATATAACTGACTTGGTCATATCTTTTACTATTTCAGCTGTAAGGCTTTAACTTATTATGGAACAAAATTGTTTGCTTCAGGAAACTCTTCCTTGTATTATAAAGATAAACATTGCGCTATTGGTTGCCAAAGTATCAGGTATTTGCAGACAGATAATATGTTTGTTTAAATTTTTTGCTGTCCAGATACTGAAGCTGCTAGGGCATCTAGGAGGCAACTGAAAGAGGCGATACATACTGTCCTTTTTGATATGAATGCTCCTGCTGTTTGTGCCATTGATCAAGTAAGAATAGAGAGGATCATCTTGTTGTGTTTATTTCCTCAATTCAGATTGTGCACTTAGAAACTTCTTGTTGTAACTTTATGACATTTATTATTTTATTGTTATAAACTTCATATTGAATGACTCTCTGCTTCTGTTTTACCTCGAGATCTTTTTGCTTGGTATAAAATCTGATGATAAGGTAGAGAGAGAATTCAACAACCAACTTGATTGTTGCATGGTTGCAAATTGCAATGTTTCATTGCTCTCAGTTTCCACCGTCCCTTTCTCTTTGATAGTCCTAAGATCACCTCTCCAGACAATGAAACTTCCCTTTCTTGACCAGTTTTTGCCATGCAAGGAATGTCTAATTGTCATTACTTAAAAATCATAAGATCTTTCTCCTCTTGTAGGACTTCTTTATTTTTCCTATGCCTCCTCATTTTGTTTAATCTTAACATTCAATTATAATTTAAGACTTCTCTAAGAGTTTGCTCAATAATGCCCTTACTATGTAATAGCGAATCCTCATTAGAAAGTTGAGGAGGAAGAAGGATGAACCGGGGACATGAAAACAGGGAACTCTACCAACCAACATTTTCAATCATTTCCAATTAAATTTCGTTTATTTGTGGAGGTTTTTCATCACTATAGGTGTGAACTAGTTGGACTTGTTGATAGGGATCAAAAAGCCACTAGAAGAGATGAAAAGAGTTTCTTCCTATTTAAGGTTTAAATTGATACTTTTTGAGTTAAATGATTAACTAACATCGCTACCGATATTTATTTTTTAAGATTTTTTTGACCTGTGTTTAGAGTCTGATTCAACTCAAGGTATTTTTGTAATTTTGGTTCTACACTATATATGTTCATATTAGAGTTTCTAGATGATAATTGATTTTTAATGATTAATGGATGCTATATAAACTTTCTTCCATTATTTTTTAATGTGTGATGCGTTGTTACATGTGAAATTCATCACAGGTGTGATGCTGAATCTAAGGTGTGAAAGCACCTCACGGAAAAGTGTGAAACCTTTCTATATTTCTTCTCTCATAGTTTTTCTTTTTTAGAAAAAAAACTAGTGAATACTAAAATCAGAGATTTGCACTCATTTGAGACTCCAATTGAAACGTTTCTTGTTTACTGCTGTTCACATCTGTTGATCTAAACCTGAACCTAACCGTGTGTCTTTTGACTCTTTTCATATTATTTGATCAATCTTTCTCATAAAACAGCTCTAAACTAATTCCCTGACTCTCCACCACATCTAGTAACCCTTTACAACTCTTTTTCATCCCCAAATCCTCTCCAAAGCCCTTAAAACTCGGAGATCAACATATTTGAAACATTTAAAAAAAAAAAATTCAGTTCTGGTTTGTCTTGTGTCACGTATACTGGATTTTGGTTAAGGATGACAATCAAATCGTTGTTAAGCATTTGACATACAGGAAAAATACACTACAGAAAACATACGTGTGTAATACACTTCAAACCATGGTTTGAGGTTTCGCCCGTTTCATCTTGTTTCAGCCATTTCATCTTAGTTTCGGTTGGCACCTGTCCAAAATTAAATGAAGTTTCAGTTCGTTAGGTTTCGTCCGGTATGCATTTAGTATCGGTTAGTTTCGTTAAGTTTCAGTGAGTATTGGTGAGTTTTGGACTAAACATTGCGAAATCTAAGAAATATCAAAAAGAAAAAGAAAAAAGGAAAAAATGTAATATTCCTAGTCATTAATTTTATCACCCTTTAACTTCTGCGGTCATACGAAATTGGCATATCTTAACCTGTCATAGTTAGATTGTAATAAGATATTTTTAATTTAATTCTAATTCTAATTTAACTTTAACTTGTTAACTTTCATATTAATTTAGATTAAATTTTCGGTTAACTAATTGAGTATCAAACATTCACTTCTCTTGTTGAATTAACGTCAACTCAGCTGCATGTTCATATTATGTGTTTTTTGTACACTCTATATGTGAATAAATAAAGATGCTGACATGTTTATATACACGAAAACCGAGACCGAAACTTAAAACGGAACCTTCGAAACTTGTCAAAACCTTGATTAAATTAATAAAAAAATTGGCAATAAAGAACGTGAATGTAAAAATATACGGACTCTTATATTTTCAAGTATCATTTGTAAATAAATAAAAAGTACTGGATTTTGTACATATATTAAAGAAAATGAGTAAGAACTAATAATATTATAACTAAAATTTAAGATAACATAACCAAATGAAAATCAAGATTTATTATAAATAGAAATTTATAATGGAAATAGTGAGATTTCAAAGTTTAATATAAGTCAAAGCGCCCCAGATCACATTTGGAAATAAGACTTGCGCAAATCACAAGGCTATTGACAGTTCTATTTCTTCCAATTGCAAGTATTATACGTTGAAGTATTGTTTGTTTGGGTATCATTCAGGTGTGCAGGTGACAGTAAGAGTATACTACAGGTATTTTAGCAGACTATTGGAAATAAATATATTTGCACACAGAATTCGTTAAATTCTTGAAGTACGTGAAGAATACATGAATTCTAATCACGTTTTAAAGAATATATATCAAATCTGGCTTATATTCATAATCACGTTTGAAGAAGCCCCACAGTGAGTCTTACAGAACTTGTAAAATATCCATAAATTGATAGATATATGTGTCTGACATCATAAAAGTCCAAAACTTTTAGGGCTATATTTATACCTGTAATATTTTTATTAGTTACGCTAGTGGCACCTTACGGCATGGTATGGATTTGACACTTGTATTGGATATCCCAACATAAAACAAGCTGTAGGTTTGATTAACATTAAAAATCGTAAAATTTGTATTTAAAACATCAATGTGAATGTATTAATAATTATGTCTGGTATATGAAGACCCAAAATTATAGGAGGTTATTTTCTCATAGAGAATAATACATATGATCTGACAGCTGATTTAAGTATGAAAAAATTTAGCTGGCTGTTTAAAATCTGACTTTTCTGGACATATACTGAAAGTACCTCCTTTTTCTTTTTGCTTATCTTGCATATCTTGATCTCTGTAATCTTTTATCTTTACATATCTCAGGCAGTTTTAGCTTTGTATGCTGCAAGACGTACTTCTGGAATTGTTGTCAACATTGGTTTTCATGTCACCTCAGTTGTCCCAAGTGAGTTACTTTTTATACCTAAAATTATGCTCATTGATAATGGAGATGTGTAAGGTCACGGTACATCTTTTGAGTCAAAAAGTGTCAGGTTTTTCAAAAGTGATTGTTAAAGATCCCTTGATTTAGTCTTATCCCACTGGAAGCATTCAGGGATGTACTATAATTCTTGTTAAGTGTTTCTCTATTATCTTTCCTCACATCAAAGTCATTGGTATTTGGCTGTAGCGGCTTCCAGTAATGATGTACATTGCGCCCATCAGTGTTGGATCTCTCTTTCCTCTCCACCTACCCACCTGGCACACAGAGACAATGTTCTAATGTAGATGTTGGGGCCATGGTGGACGGCGAAATCACAGTGTGGATGGTGGACAGAGTGGACATATCAAGGATATTTAGTAAATTTTGGTTGTCAAAGTGGCCATATATTTCCTGATTGTCCTAAATGCAGATTTGACAAGAGCGACCATATATATCCTAACTGCCCCAAATGCAATTTTAATAGGACAATACTTACATAAATCATGTAAAGCCACATAGAACATGTAAATATGTTAGGATATGCTTACCTTGGCAACTTTTATGTTAAGCACCAACCATAGAAAACCAAAGACTACCATTAAAGCAGCCCAAGCAAGTCTTACTATATAATTTGAATAGTACTCCAAATTAGTTAGCTAGAGGCCAATTCTCCCAAATTGAAGAAAATCCGAAATTTGAATAAAAACCCAAACCTTCTCAAATTCTCTCCGACTGTAATCCAATTCTTTGCTGCAGGGTTAAGAAATGTAATAAAATTTTAGTTTTTCAGGAAAGAACAGAAGAAATCAGTGAATAAAAGAATAGGAACGAAGCAGATCAACGATGCTGTTGACTTCCCTGCTTCTAGGGTTCTCCACTAGATCAATGTTCATGTCACTACCACTCCTTTGCTGAAGAAAGAGACATCAACTTTGCTGCTTCTACGGTTCGATTCTTTGTTCTCTCTCTCTCTCTCTCTCTCTCTCTCTCTCTCTCTCTCTCTCTCTCTCTCTCTCTCTGCATTATATGAAGTGGGGAAGGGGTTCGGGTATCGAGGTTTGATAAGAAAAAAAAACCCAACCAAAATTTTGAGTCCGCATTACACTAATTTTCGCAACGTATGATATATGGGCCGATATGTTAGGTTGGAGCCTTGGACCCGACATGTCGCCGCAAGTACTTAAAAACACTATAAGGCCATATGTATCATCATATCACTGTGGCTAGGGATAAAAAACAAATTTACCACTGACAGATCAGCGATGTTGGCCAATACACTGTCCGAAAAGCCCCAGCTTCTGTTCTAATGCATTTATTTTTTTCTGTTTGGTTACAATGGTCTTTGACATCCCCTTATCCTGATTACTATTGAAAGTCAGTAAATATCACTCCACTAATTGATGATACTTTCATATGGGGCTTCTGGGTATCTTTATCAAAGAACAAAGCTATCTTTACCAAAGAATAAAGCATCTAAGGTGGATCTTATCCCAAATCAATTAACGAAAACCTGAAAGTTATTGCAAAGTTTGCACAAGACTTCATGAATCCATCAGAAAGTTGAACATTGTCTGTAATAAGCCAACGTTCTGCACAGAGGCCTGCAATGTGGTGAAAACATAAACTAGTTTGAAAAAGGGTCAGATGGCATCTTGATCAGTGGTGCCTTGGAATTCTCATGCAACTTCCATCATTTACCAACTGTTGGTTAGAAACGGTTTCAATTTAAAGTTTCATTTCACAAACTAGTTTAGGACAGTTTGATTTCATATATTTTTACATGCTCTAGAAGAGCATTTCATTATCATTTATTGTTCATTTTTCTGGATATTTTTATTTTCTATTATAAATGTTTGTGTTTAGTAGATGCAAGAATATCTGTTGTGTATTTAGTGTTCATATGTTGTTTAGAAGCAGCAAGTGGATGATTTTTTGCATGTTGAAAAAAATGTGCCTATTTGATATTATAAACCATGATTGTTGAGATTTTTGTAGAGAAAATGGTTCTCCTGAACTGATCGAAGATACACTAAAGAGTAATGCCATTCTAATTCAAGGTTTTCAAACTCAAATTTAACTGAACAGCCAACACCCTGTGCATGTGGGGCCCTAAGTGCAACATGGAGTGTTATTCCGACAAAATATACTCTTGACTCTAGATCTGGATCTCAGTTTGGAGACCCGAGTTAGAAAATCATATTCTACATAAGAGTTCATGTTTGTGATTTTATGATTCATTCCATATAATATATGATGCGTCTGATCTTATATGCTTACAAAGAATTTGCACTTTAACAGTTCTCCAGGGTAGGGTAATGCATGGAGTGGGTGTTGAAATTGTTGGACTAGGTGCATTAAAACTTACTGGATACCTAAGGGAGCTAATGCAGCAGAGAAATATAAATTTTGAGTCATTATACACTGTTCGGACTATAAAGGAGGTATGCCCAGTACTTTTACAGTCAACGGTATCTATATTTTGACATGCTTTTAGCATATCATGCACGAAAATATTCTCTGTTCAAAGGATGGATTCTATCCACGTTGGTAAATCAGCTGAAGCTTGGGGATGGTTAATAAGAGTTTCACTTCTAGAATGCATCCGGTGTTGGCTTATAGCTATGATTTGGAACCATTAGATGTTATAGCTATGATATTTGAAAATTATTCTTTAAAATGACTTAATTAGTTCATTTCTATTTTTGGCATGATGGAATGTTATTCATAGTAATAACCTGATAACTTGTCCTTTGGTGGTAATGCAGAATTTGTGCTATATAGCTGCTGATTACAATGCAGAGCTACGGAAAGATACACGAGCATCATGTGAAGTTTCTGGTGAGGGTATATTCACTTTATCAAAGGAGCGCTTCCAAGCTCCTGAAATCCTTTTCCAGCCGCAAATTGGAGGGGTGTAAGTTGCTTTCATGCATGTACTTTACTAGGGATTTGTCGATTTTCATTCTGTTCAGTGGGGAAGCTTTAGCAAGATGTTTTTGCTTTATAGCTATCTGTTTTCGTATTTCGTATCTTATTTCTGTTAGTTGGCTATCATCTTCTCTTAAAATGAGGTTGAAACTACTGTTGATGAATAGTTAACTGCACATGTTGCTTTTAAGGGGGCCCGCGTTCCATTTCTTGATGAGGCTAGATTGGATTGATCTATCGATCTTCCCATTTCTTCTCTTTGAAGCTTCTCTTATTAATAATTCTTGATGACATTTAGTGTAATCTTCAGTCCTATTAGTTACGAAGCTGCTAATTAATACTAGGGCACAATATTGTCCAGAAGATCTTTGTATGGCTTCGTTGTTTTGTCCTCATCTAATGAAAAGATGCTTTACAAGTTATGCTTATGTTTCTGTTTTCTGGTTAAAGGCGCGCTATGGGTTTGCATCGAGCTTTAGCTCTTTGCATGGATCATTGCGCGGAAGCAGAATTAGCTGATGATGGATGGTTTAAAACTGTACTCTTGGCGGGTGGAACTGCATGCTTACCTGGATTGCCAGGTATGTTGCAGAGTGATATATATTGTGGTTGTGGTAAACCAGTTTTCATGCGTATATGCTATTGATTCATGTTACATGCATATTATAATGATGAAGAATTCTTTTTGATGCTTGAATTGAAGTTTATTGCTTTGTATGCAACAACTATTTCAGAGAGGTTGGAGAAGGAGATCCAGAAACTACTGCCGTCATCCATATCGGAGGGAATAAAAGTCCTCCCCCCTGCATATGGAGTTGATTCTGCCTGGTTTGGAGCAAAGATTATCAGTAATGTAAGCACAAGAAAGTACCTATGGTAATATATAAATTAGTTATTATCAATCACCAGTAGCATTGCAGTAGAAAGAATCTCAATAATAGATAGAGAACATCTCCACTTATGTTTGTTTTTATAAAACTTCTATTTGAATGATTATCTGGAAAACCTGCAGTTAGCTCTTTGGTGTTTCACAAGAGTTGAATATCGGCCTTATATTTGCTGCATAATTAGCTGCTGAGTCCCTCCAAAATTTGCAAAAGTTTATTGTAGCTATATAATCGCGCAATTCATATTTTGAGTGATGCCAGGTACCTGCAAATAATATACTAATATCACAGTTATGCGTTATACCATCTCTTGTTAACAGAAATGTTGAAAGTTGCATTAAATGAATTACAACAATTATACAATCCATGAAATCGATTTAACTTATCATTGACCTCCATCTAAGCTCCATGTTTCTTATCACCTTCATGTTTAATGTATCGTTGAGATCATCGGGGATCAATGATGATCTTTACATAATATTGAACTGTGGGAATAAGGATGTTTGAGAAGATTCATAGCTGATGTGAACCTCGATATGCCTTCTCTAGAAATGCACCTTTCTGTTTAGAATATCTTACACTACCAAGACCTGAGTTTTTCTTGTTCTAAATTCTAATACTGTGTCCAGTTAATTTATGTATGATTCAGTTTGTTCGCACGCACTTGGGTTCTTGTTCTCCATTACCCACATTGCCTGCTGACAGGTTAGCACATTCTCCGAAGCATGGTGTGTGGGGAAGAAGCAATTCGCCAGAAGTCGCGACGCAGTGCAACATCGTTCTTGGGCCCATGGTGATGAAGAAATTGTGTAGAGCTTCATCCTTTGTTTATGCGCGTATGGCGAATCAAACTCACGGATATCCTCTGATGAAGCAATGGACTCAGTTTCTGCATTAGAAATTTCGGCAGCCTGCAGATAAATAGCTTTACACCTCAGTTCTTTGCTGTAGCAGGCATGGAAGCTAGCTAGAAATATACGGTCAGTTTCTCATGCATCTCTCGTTAAAATAATGTATAGTTGTAAGAGCATGTTACCGTAGATACGGTGATATTTGTAAGATGTATGTATACAGCAATAGCAGTGCCAGCAAAAGAAGGCCTTCATCTCAAATTTGTTTTTTTTGGGTCATTTGCATGAATCCATGCAAAGCCTTCATCTTGCCCCTCTGCGGATATCATATATATTCAGTTTGTAAGATGTGTATCTATAACATTTAAGATAATATCGGTGGTGTATTTTGATGTTGTGAGTTGATAATCTCTTCAAGGTACATGAATATACGTACTTGCTTTGTTGATAGATGATTTCACTCTGGAAAAGATCCAAGAGGGCATCATTTCCTTGAGGTTCCCTTTTTGGTTATTGTGTTGAACTCTAAAAATTAGAACTCAGTGCTGTGTCTGGCAAATTATTTTGGGAGTCAATTGAATTCTAGTGGAATTTTGTGAAATCTCAAAATATTTGTTTGAGAACCAGGAGTCACCAGCAGTCTAATATTTTCGACTTCACTCGGAAGCTCTCAGTAACAACCGCCTAGATCTTCGCTTGCAATAATCCCATTTTTTTCTCTCACGTTAAAGACATGCAACGCTTATGTGCTCACGGTGGATAGTTACCATCACGCCAGCAATCACGTCCCTTACAACAAATATATACATGAAGATCATGCAGCGAAGACCCGGTCTTCCACGAAGACTTTGGGTTTTCTATCAGATCTCAACTCAAAAAAAACACTAATACATACTTGGGATTCTGCTAAATCGTTGATTTATAGTGAATTTTCTTCCTCCCTATTGTAGTTTTTCCCAATTTGAGTTTCCACGAATATCATGCTTACATCTGTTTTCTATGTTGTGTTTATTATTTTGTACTTATATTTAAAACACACTCTCGTTGTGGTGTATATTGACCGTTTGATCACTTGCAGCGAAAAATCTCCGCCGCATATTGGAAACCATAATTTCGTAAAAGTTTGAAATCAGGACTTGCTTGAAACTGTGATTCGGAAGCCTTCAAAATTAGTGAAACCATAATTTTGGACACAAATTAGTGAAAACATAATTTTGGAAACACTAGTCTGAGCAAAAATTTTGTAACTAGGAAATTTTAGTGGAGACGAAGCAACTATTAGAGTTTGCCAAACCTCAAATGTTTGAAATCAGGGTGTAAAAATCTCGAATTTTTTTTTTTTTTTTTGGACTGAAATGAGATTTTGATTTCAAAGACTTTAGGCCTTTGGAGAGGTTTCCAAATTGCGGTCTCAATTACAATTTATTTCTGCACAAAACCGAGGTTCAAAAAATGTAGTCGACCTAAAATTTTGGAAACTCCAAAGGGAACGAAACTAGCGTTTGCATTTATAGAAGAAACAGCAATTTGAAACCTTTGGTTTCCTCCAAGTTTAACAACAGAAAGATGTAGAATTTGAACAATCCCCATCCCATTTTAATCAATTTAGAATATTCTATCATCTAATCAGCACCCAAAAACAAAATCTACCAGTCAAATGTGTGTGTGTGTGTGTGTGTGTGTGTGGGAGACCCTATGCATCCACATAGAGTTCAAATACCAAATTGACCGGATCAAATTTCGCCTCAAGGACATTTCTTCTCCTCCTGACGTGGTCCCGGTCAGACACCGGGTTTGCTCTTCAGAAATCACTGGTGACTCCCGCCGGCAGCTGTGTTAATTAGCACAAAAAAAAAAAACTCACCTGAGACGACCCTAATTAAATTAAAGTTACTCTAAATTAATTAATTATAGTGATGACAAAATCACAATCACAATTATCAAATCATCTTTATCCTTACTATTATAATCATAACAATTCTAATTTACTTGTCACACACAATCGTGTCGTGTCTTAATCAAATCAATCCATTCATGCACAAACTATTAACAAATCTTGAAATCTAATTACGCATCAACATGCTCGTCTCAAAATGAGATTTTAAAATAAAAAATAGCATTTATTAGAGAGACACGAGAATTCAAGATACAGATCCCCCTTCATGATTACACACAAACATTCATATGTCAAAAAGAAAATGAAATTAAAAAAATGATGTCACAATACCAAAAATTTGCCATAACATTACATCCATACTCGAAAAAAGTTTGAAATAATAAAAAAGCAACATTTATTAAGGATCTATGTTTTGAAAAAGAATTTTAAATAAAAGAAAGAACATTTATTAGAGAAAAAAGTATGATACTTATCAAAAAAAGATAAAAGGTTTCTTTTCTTTTTTTCTCTAAGTCAAGAATAAATTCACTAAAATCATAGCAAAAGGCATACAAAGAGAAGTTAAAATAAACTTTTAATAAATTGTATTTCAATTCTATTATTATTCTATGCACGTAGCACATGCCCAAAATCTAGTTATTATTATAACCGCAACCTCTTTTGATTGGAATTCTAATTTAATTGTGACTCATGTTTGTGTAACGTTCAAACCAAATCTATCTATCCATCTACAAACTATTAACAAATCTTGAAATCTAGCCATACATCTGTATCTTATCTCAAAAAGAAATTTTAAAATAAAAATTACATTTATTAGGCAGAAATAACAATCAAGATAAGCATTCATTTTCATGATTACCTACCTTAAACTTCTCTCACACACATGTCGATAAAAAATGTTACAGCATACAAAAATCTAGCCATAACATTTGCATCTATATCCGAGAAAAGTTACACATGTTATATTTGAACATATATATAGTATTACTTAGCAAACGATGCATCCGTATCTGTATTCGTAAATTTTACATGATTGGATATTTGTATCGTATCAATATTCGATACTTGTATTCTTATAATTGATTTCAAGCCTATTATTAGGGTTTAGGCTCACACCAGATTTGTTAGTGTACACTTTGTTGCCCATTTCATTTCAAATTCAAAAGAGGCTCCAACTCTTTTGAAGCCCAGGAAAGATTTGGGCCACGTGGGTCTCCAACATCCGGGTCCACAGGATATAGAAAATATTGATCCAAACACTAACCAGCAGAACGAGAGCGGATATTTCCACCCAAAAAAAATATGAAGGCACCATAGTGATTAAGGCACCCACAAGTATGATGAAGGCACCTCAAAAAAAATAAAAAAAAAAACCCAAATTACCCTCTTCTTCTTCTTTCCTTCCTCCTCCTCCCCAATCGCCTCCCTCCTTAGCGATCCCCTCCCTCTTTGGCCTCCTTACCCTCCCCCTCCCCTCCTCCTCCCCCTCTCACTCCCCGGCCTCCTTCCACTCCCTCCCGATCTCCCCCTACCCTCCCATCCCCTCCCCCGCTCACCCTCCCTGGCCTTCCCCTCCCCCGGATCTCCCCCTTCCCCTCCCCCTGCCCCTGCCCCCACCCCTCGCCCACGGCGAGGGGGTGGGGGCAGGGGCGGGGGAGGTAAGGGGGAGATCGGGGGGAGGGGAAGGCTGGGGAGGGGGAGCAGAGAAGGGGAGGGGGAGGGGGAGGCCGTGGAGGGGGAAGAGAGGAGGAAGGAGCCTGAGGGGAGAAAGAAATGGGTGTTTTGAACTTTTCACCGGGGTGAAAATATCAAAAAAAATAATGGCACACTTGTAATAAATTGTAGGGTGCCATCATCACTTTTTAGGGAGGGAATATTCGCTCCCCAGTAGAACTCATCACAGAGTCAACTTCTGAAGAGACCCTTGATCTTTAACTTATTAACAAAACTGCCACTGTAGTTGCTGATTGTCCCATTGATCTCTCACTAATCAAATTGATTTCTTCCAATGCAATATAATTATTAAATCTGTGGCATTCTATATCGTGAGACTTAAGTCTGTTTGGCATGTGAGGTGGCAATTTTCTGCCACAAATGATTGGACGGTCGATCCTCACCACAAGCGAAAGTTGAAGTGAGATAGTGTAAGTAAATAAGCACAATACAGAAAAGAGGGACAAAATTTTATGTGAAAATCCTTAATCGGGAAAAACCATAGGGGGAGGAGAAACTTCATTATAATTCTTAGATTACAGAAATTATAGAATCTGGAGACGTCAAAGGTCTAAAAGTATCAGAGTATCAAGTGGTCGTCTCCCCCAAAGTCAAAAAATTCCTCTTCTTTGTTAGAGGGGGTGGTCTACTAATACTTGATTGGGCTGTTGGCCTAGAAGCAGATAGGTACAGACGAGATCTAGCGATTGCACATTTCGAACATTGTAACGACAGTGATCAATGGTGCTCGTTTGTTAGGATTACATGCTGAAAAATCCGCCACTGTCCATACATGTCTGTGTTGAGTGGCGTTACACGTTATAAACGTGGAGGATTATAAGGCCGCGTAACTGTTGGTGGAGATTATGGGGGATCTGTTGCTGGAGTTGCTTGGTTCGGAGCTGAAATCTTTGGAATGGAGGAAGCCTCAGAGTGGAGAGAATCTTAACGAGGTCGAGAATAACATGAATTTTAGAGGAGAGCTCTGATGTACCTCAGAGCGTTGAAAGGTGAGAAACATGTGTCGCCATCTTGAACATGGTCAGATTTTGACCACTACAGTTGCCTTGCTCTTTTGCTTATTGGACGAAACTCGGAAGAGCGGGTTGGTAGGAGACCTTTCAATGTCTTAAATTTGTCTTGATAGGATCTGGATCATAAATGTGGATCTTCAAGATTTATTTGCAGGTTGTAAACTGGCTGCCAACTATCACATCGGTCGGCTAGATCTCTTTGGGGTCGGATCTTGTGTCTCTTCGAATCCAGGAGTCATAATAACTGAGAGGTAGGGTTTCTTGTTTTGTCATGACGGTATCTTCTGTTGATTCAGTTGACTAAAAATCTTAGGACGTGGACCGACTTTTCAGGGATTAAAAATTTGAATTGGAGGCGGTTTGGCTTCTCTTTCATCTATAAATAGAGTAAAACTCTTGGATGAAAATCACTTCTGCATCTTCTCTAAAGAAATTCTTGCTTCAAAGTTCCTCTTTTTTGCTCTGCTAGATCTCCATGTCTTATTTTTTCCTCTTCATCAGATGGAGGAAGGACGGAGAAATGATGAAGGTGGATAAAATAGTGGTCGAGCTCTCGCCATACGGGGGTCTAGTTGGTGCGTCACATTAGTTATCATGATGGACTTGTTATGACACATTAGTTGTAGTGACAGGGTGCCACTGCCAGGTGTGGTAGGTAGGGGTCCGGCTCTGATCGGAAGTGGTACTTGTCCTGAGTAGCTCTGAGTTGCTAGTATGATTCCATAGTTGTCCAGTCATGTCTTGCAGGCTCCAGCATGCTTGGACGCTGGTGCCTCATACTTGGGGATTCCTTCTGTGCAATAAATAATGGGAAGAGATAATGGGGTGTTTTTGTTGGGGCTCCGCGATCTTCCCGAGTCAAACCTCTTCTTCAAAGCACATGGACGTGGTGTGATATCATCATTGTCTTATGTGTAGGCTCCGTCTTGGTTGGACACCGCTGCCTCGTGTCTTATCGGTGTCTGACTGGAGCCTGGATGTTGCCATGACTTTGGAGGGCTTCTTGGGGATCCTTGTCATTCTCCCTGAGATGCGCGGAGGAGGGCAATTCCGGTCTGGCTTCCTTGGAGGCATGTCCAGATAGAGAGGAGAAGATTTTTCACTGGAGGAATCTTTATTTTTGTGAAGGAACCTCCCGGATCTTCTTCCGAAGTCTCTGAGCAGTGGTATAAGGAATGAGGTCGTGTCTTTCGGTGGACATTCCTAGGAGGACGTGTCTTTGGAGTTCGGAGGTATGGCTGGATATAACAGCAGGACTGAGGGATCAGACCTAGATCATCTGTATTTCTTTCAAAAAACGTAAACACAGAAACGTAATAAAATTTTGCGTTACTCTTGTTAGATATAATCAAGTATGTATTTAAAGGAATGTATTCGAAATGCAATGATTCTTGGAATAAAACACACACATATTTTTTGCAATGGAAATAATTATATGGATAGCTTGCTTTATCGTTGTCCTTTTAGAATTGATATGATCATGCCTCTCTGGAGTACTGATCTCTATCGTTGGTATGGTTGATTTGTTTTGAGAGTGATTTGGTAAGCCTAAGGTGTTATTTTCGAATGTGGGTAGTCCCATAAGCGATACCTGCAAATTTAACTTTTGAATAGGGAAAATCCCAGCAGCGGAGTTGGATTCACGGTTGCTTCCGAGTGGGGGTTTGACCCGTTAGTGGAGCTGTAAACTTGGACTTCTGAGAGAGAAAAATTCCTACTGCAGAGCAAGGATTCCAAGTGGGGGTAGGACCTACAATGGAGTGAGCTCGTAGACTGGAGTCTGCGTTGTCGTCTCTGAATAGGAAATCCCATCAGCGGAAGATGCAGGCTTTCAGGGGAGGAAGGATGATGCGCACACAAGTATGCAATGGAACATCTTATATTAAATGTTAGATGCAACATAACAAAAGTAATGAAAAGAGAATACAAGTTTGACAGAAAACTATGTATATTTAGTTTTTAATCGCACGACACCAATACGTCGAAGGGATAATCCAAATATGAAACCCTCATGTATATACCATATGTCTCATGCAGTTATATGTTGAATATACATAATCCACATAAACTAAACAGATTGGGCTAATAAAGCTATGTATATTCAACTTCTACTCACAGGAAACTAGTACGTCGAGGGAATAATTCAAATAAGAAAACCCTCATGTATATACCATATGTTTCATGCGGTATAGTTTAAACATACATAATCTGTGTTATCTCGGGATGAGCAATACATATAAGCATACGCAAAGGTTGTGTTGGGATAATACCTAGATGATCGTACCTTTCTGGAATGCTTGATTTTTTCACCCTCTAATCACACGAAACTAGTAGGTCGAGGAAATAATCAAAATCAGAAAATCCTCATGTACATATTATATGTTCCGTGTAGCTATATACTCTATGAAATATTTACCGGCAATTTGAAAGTGGGCCTGAAGTGGGGGTGCGACCCAGCGATAAATTGGATGCGTCGATTCTAAGCGGGGGTAAGACCCACAACAGAGTGACGATCCACACCTCTAAGTAGGGTGAATCCCAATAGCGGAGTTGGGCCTCCAAGTGAGAAAATTTTAATAGTGGAGTGGGGTTCATGATTACTTACGAGTGAGGGTTTTAGCCCATCGGTGGAGACGTAAACTTGGTTAGGACCTAAAGTGAGGTGTGACACATTGACAGATTAGTTGCGTCTACTTCAAGCAGGGGTAGGACCCACAACACAGTGAACGATCTGGTTTGAATTTGACAAAGAGAAACTGTCAGGGGTTCATCCGCCTATAAGTTCAAATGAGGGGAGCCCATAGGCTTGGTTTGTGTTCCGAATGGGGGAATCCCAGTAGCGAAACATCAAATGGGGGCTTTAAGAGGGGATCCTTGCAGCAGAGTAGAGACTCCGAACGAGGTAGGACCCACATCAGAGGTTTTCGACTCTCGTAGGATAGCGAATAGGGGCCCGTAGGCGGTTGCTTGTGTTGCCGTCCCCCGGCAGGGGTGGAACCCACAACGGAGTGTGCAAGTATTAAACGCTGACTGAGGGAATCCCATCAGCGGAGCTGGGTTCACAATCATCTTCGAGTGGGGGTAAGACCCATCAGTGGAGCGACGAAACTCAGTAGGACTCTGAGTGGGGAATCCCAACAGTAGAGTAGGCTGAAATGGTTAGGAGCAAAATGTAATTTTATTTGATAATAAATGAAAAATATGAAAATCAAAATTCAAGGGAGACGCGGATTAGGGTATTGTGCTATTAAGGAAGGTATAATTGGATCACTCGATTAACTTGTATTGGGTATTAGCGCGTAAAATTTTGATCAAACCAAACCTATATAGAAAAATATAGAAGTATAGAACAGTGCTAGGTCCTCAATGCTACCGTGTAGCCTAGGGCTAACGGGTCATGATTCACAGGGAGGGACAACGATGGAAGCGTTGTGTAAGTCTTTTTCCTAAGTTACTATACCAGTTATAGATCTTCTTTGTTTTAGAAGAAAAGAAAAGAAAAGATTAAGCTAAATTAGAAGGAAAGTGGAAGATAGAAGAAGAAGATGGTGTTGGTGTTTTGATTACTATGTTAAAAGGAAAGAAAATAAACAAGAAAAAAAGAACATACCTTGGAGTAATTAAAGGAAAGCAAGCAATCAATTAAGTTCAGTAACGATGAAGATAAGTGAGATAGTTTCATTGAATATCACTCTCAATATAACTATCTTTAAGGAAGATTATATATATATTCTCACTCTAAATATAATTCTTCCTCTCTTTTCTGTTATGAAACTCTCCCTAATCTAGCTAATAAGAAGGCATGCTTAAGAAGAAGGCATAAAGCAGATCAAAGTAAATAAAGCAATTAAAGCAAGTAAAAATAAAAGAAGGTAAATTAAAAAAACAGAAGAACCTTTATTAAGTTATCACCATCAATTACAAGCACTCTGTCTTCTCTTTACAACTCTTTTCTCTCAGATTGAAAACTACAATGAACATTTAGAAAAAAAGAATCTTAACTCTAAAACTCTTTTCGGAGTTCTCCCTGGAGTCGTGCCTCCTCCGCCTTCGGAGGATGCATGTATTTATAGGAGAAAAAGCCAAAGGATAGACGCACAAAGATAGGGGAAGCTGGTGCTCCAAACCAGATTCAAACAAAATACCACGAAAATGTCACTTTTGTCACGTTTTTGCTGCATTAGCCTGGCCGTAAGGCCAGATCTGGTAGCTGATAGTCCATTGATTCATCCTCTATCCTTCTTAGATTTTGAATATATGCTCTGAATTTGACAGTTTATCTCTTTATCTTTAGCGACACCGATAGGTGTAACAAACTGTTTTTCCCTTGAAAGATGATATTATCTTATTTGATATATCCAATCTTCAGCTAAGATGACTTCTAGAACTTTTGAATTTGAATTGATCCCATTTCTTTTGGATTTTTAGATTTAATTGGATAAATATGTCAATCTCTCTTTTCTTCCTTAATTATCCTGCATGCCACTAGACATGAAAATACATCGAATAACAAAGCTTTATTATAAAATAAATGCAGAAATATGACACATGTGATAGTAAATATGCAATGTACATGTATGATCACACTCTCATACTTATTTTTTACTCATCCTCAAGCAAATAAAAATAAAACCAACTTATCCTAACTCACTTTCATAAAAATCACGGTTGCACTTAGCATGTGCAACAAGCCGTTAAACCTCTAGGTTACCCCTAGAGGACGATTTTTGTCTCTTGAGGGTTTTCAGTGGATTACACTCACAAAATCCATAAAGAAAGAAAAAATAAAGTGTTAGTATTTTCGAAAATGCAATTCTGAAAGAGAGAATATTTGAAGTATATATGGAAGGATTAAGCAATCTATAAGTCATAGGAATACCAAACTATTCATTCCTAAACTTAATCTCTATTTAAAAACTTGTTATCAATCATGATAAGGAGTCAAATTGTATTTCTCATTTAATTTATTGTTTTACCCTGAAACATATGCACCTTTGTGACAGTGAAATTTTGACTCAGAATTCTTTAACTCTAACTCTTATGTCTTATTTTTTTATTTTTGGTGGTATTATCTTTCAGTTTTATTAGGCCTTCTAATCTGCCCATGTAACGAGTGTTGGCCCAAAGGCCATTATCCCAGTTATTTTGATGATAACAAACATATTTAGTTATGTATTTAATAATTTCGTTTAAAAGGATTTCAGGTTCAAGAACAGGTTTTGACGACTCCACTTAAAGACTCACACGTTTGGAGTTCGCCCAAGATTTGCATTCCCAAGCTAAAGCACAATAGGAAGCTTCGGAATAAGATATTGAAGAAAAGAACGAGTCAAGACTACGAAGAAAAAGAACTAGCATAGACTATGAAGAAACAAGATTTGTATTTTTTTTTTTATTTTAGATATTTTGTCAAAACTAGATATTAGAAGTAGAGCTATGGGATTATCACACACACACACCTTTTAGTTAGGTTCATGGTTTCAAAAAGATTTTCAATCTCCATTTCTAACTTAGATTTAAAAGTGAACATGTTTGGAAATAAACTTTTTAGAAAGACAATAGTTTTGGAAAAACATTTTTATGGAAAAACAAGTTTTTATCAAAAGAATTTTTATCAAACTATTTTAACATGATAGAAGTATGACATATGCTCATACTCTATGTTTTTACAAGTTCCAAAATTTAACCCAAGACCTAAAACCAAAACCCCAAATTCTGGTTCTGGAAGTTCTGATTTTTCAGAACTTACAGTAACCGGTCGACCGGCCCGGTCGACCGATGTGCACAAACTGTGCATGTGTATATCAGTCGACCGACCCGGTCGACCGAGGCACATTTGCGTTCACAGGATTTTTCGGTCGACCGACCCTGTCGACCGCAGAGCTCCAACGGTCGGATTTTTGACCATTGGCGGTCGACCGACCCGGTCGACCGGTTACTGTCAGTTTTTCTGACAGTTCCAACAGCTATTTTTTCTGGCTGATTCTCTTTTGGGATTTGATACCAACGATTTTGTGAGGCTGTTTTTGACCCCTATAAATAGAGGGTCACCTCATATTGATAAGACATCTATTTGAAAAAAAATTGCAAAAGATTTCACAAGAGCTTTACAAAGAATTCCAATTCCTTTCTTTTACAAAATTTTTCAAAGCCTAAATTCCCAACACCCAACTTGTAGCCTATTCCTCTACCTTCTCTCTAGTTTTTGCACACCACAATCCCAAGCTCTACATCTATATCATTGGTTCTAGGATTGTGCAAGTGAGCTATTTTGATCAAGTGTGATCACCTTTCTTATTGAGTGAAGTTGTAGAGGCATCGGCCTCAAGGGAGCTAGTGAGCTTCGAGTGGTGTTGCGGCATCACAAGTGTAGGGACAAGTGTGTCCTTGTATTGGCGATCCGGTGGGATCAACGATAGTAGTGCAAATCCTTCAAGTGTGAAGGCGGGGACGTAGAGCGTGGCTCGAACCTCGGAAACACATCCTTGCGTTTGCGTTTGCTCGAATTTTCTTTCAACTCTACTCCTTTTAATTCTTGCACATTTATTGTTATATTTATTGCAAGTCTATATTTGTGCTATTTGTGTGTTAAATTTTAAATTCCGCATTATTGCCATAATTCATATAGCCATCACCTATTCACCCCCCCTCTAGGTGATTTCAATTGGTATCAGAGCCTAACCCTACAACTTAGGTCTAACCACCTTAGGGAGATCCATATTTGGCTATAGACATTTTTGTTGCATTTATATTTGCTTGTGCATTCATGGCATCCATGGACTTCTCTAGCATTAAATCCCCACCCAAATTTGATGGCTTGAACTTTCCCATTTGGAAAGTCAAGATGAACTTATTTTTGAAATCCTTAGGTGTTAGGGTAGCTAGGGCCATAACCAAAGATTTCATAGAACCTACAACCGATGAGAGCACATGGTCCGAGGATACTTCCAAAGACTATGAGGCTAATGCTAGGGCACAATATGCATTGACCCAAGCATTAAATGAGGATGACCTTGCACGCATAATTAATTGTAAATCCGCATTTGAGGTTTGGAACATTCTTATTGTGACTCATGAGGGAACGTCACAAGTCAAAAGAGCTAAGGTTGACTTGCTACGTTCTCAATATGAGAATTTTATATGTTTGATAATGAGAGCATTGATGATATGCTCACCCGTTTTACAAAAATAACTAATGCTCTTTCTTCCTTAGGCGACAAGATTGATAATGATCAAAAGATAAGGAAGGTGATTAGAGCTCTTCCCAAAGCTTGGGAAGTCAAGGCGACCACACTCAAGGAGCTCAACGACAAAGAGGAGATGGACTTCTCCGGCTTCATCGGAAATCTCAAGACGCATGAGATGGAGATGAAAGTTAGAGAAGAGAGGGAGGCACCAAAGAAGAAGACGATTGCCTTCAAAGCCACTCCTACTACCATTGAGGAAGACGACTCATCCGAAGATTGCGATGAGGACTTCGCCATGCTCATCCGAAGGTGGGCAAGATGTTTTACAAGAAGGGACGGCAAAGTAACTTCCGAAGGGGAAGCCTCAAGGAAGGTACGAGAAGAAAGAGAAGAACCCGGTCCTGCTTTCATTGCAAGAAGATCGGTCACCTCATAGCCGATTGCCCCGCTCTCCAAGCAACCACCTCCAAGCACGGGAAGAAGAAGAAAGCCTTGGCCGCTACATGGGATGACTCGGAGTCGGAATCCGAAGAGGAGCACGACGCCGCTAACATGTGCTTTATGGCACAAGGTGAGGATTCATCTAAGGTATGTCTAGAAACTTCTATTGATGATGATGATCTCACAATGGATGAACTCGCTCAATTTTTTGAAGAATTGCAACATAGGTATGAGATTTTACAATCTCATAATAAGAAATTGAAAAAGGAAAATGATGTTTTGAAGAACAAACTTGAAATTTGTTTAAAAGAGAAAAATGAGTTATCAATCTCTTGTGAAAAATTGAAAAGTGATTTTGATAAGTATAAGGTAGCTAATAAAGCAAAGACCCCCATGATTTCTAGTAATAAAAATGTTTTTGTTGAAATTCAAAACGTGTTGATTCTTTAGATAACACTTTAAAGAAATGTGCATTTGATTTTAACAAGCTTGCATCTAAATTTCCTAAGGGAGTAGCCCAAGGGAAATATGTTCATCATAAACATGCTACACATAAACATGCACACACACATAACCATGCTTTTATGTACAATAGTGGTAGAATTTTTATTTGCACGTATTGTGACCGCAAAGGCCATTTAGAAAAGTTTTGTTATGCTAAGAACAATGTTAAGAATAAATTTGTTTGGGTTCGCCCCGGATCTAACCCCAAAGGACCCACTAAGATTTGGGTACCAAAGAGCCACCGAATTTAAATGATACAGGTATAGGTGGATCTACACCCTCCAAGACTTAGGAGGAGGTGGTGCCCGGGTGGTTGATGCATCGGAGCTTAAAGAACAAATCGTGCATGCATCGCTATCGTGGAGGCACCTATTTTGGAGATTGCCCTTCAATTGGTAACATCTCCATTTAAAAGTTTTTTAATTTTTAGTCATGTATACATATGTATAGAATTGATAGTTTGCTTTTGTACTCTATTGATATATGCTTGTATAGAACTACTTTTCTATCATATTGTATATGTGCCTTGTGTTAACTTCTATATCTTTTGTTTCATGCCTTGTTTATTGTATGTCCACATGTATAGTTTATAATTTGTGATTATATACTTGTATACATATACACATTATTTTCATAAATAAAAATAAACATTTGCAAAATTTCCTATTTAAACAAACACCTTAAAGATGGCAATTGCGCACCTCAACTCATTCAAGAGGAATCAAGAGGATGAAGTTCAGAACCCGTCACTGGGTATTCGGCTTCAACATCTTTAAAATCTTTGTTTAAATATGAAAATAAAATTAAAAAGGGATTGCATGAATTTTGATGTTGTAATAACTTAATGAAGATTTAAAACCTGTTGGTGTATTCCTATATGTTTAATATGTCATACCTATTTTGACTACAAATTTCTTTAAAAAATTTTTTGGGCCAGATGCTGTTAACAGATTTCAGGCAAAGCCGGTCGACCGACCTATAAAGCCCCGGTCGACCGACTCTGCCTGAGAAGAAAATTTTTTTTCTTTTCTGTTAACGGTCGACCGACTATATGTCCGGTCGACCGCTCGAGTCTGAAGAGTTCTCGGGATAATTCGGTCGACCGGACCGGTCGACCGTTCTGAAAATTCAGAACTCTCGGGTTGTTTCAGTCGACCGGACCGGTCGACCGATCGTCGAATTCTGCCCTATATCTGTTATTTCTTTTCACTTTTTTTCTCTCTCTCTCTCACTCAGCCGACGAACCCGACTGCCTATCTCTCCAAAATTTTCTTTTTCTCTCCAATCTCTCAACCGATCTCAAATTAATTTAAAACCCACTTCCAATTCCTTCTTCTAGTGCCTGATCTTCAGTTTCAACTCAATCCAACCGCCAGATTTGCAGAAAATCGGATTTTTCTGTTAGGGTTTGAGTTCTTCACTGTTAAGGTAAAATCTTGATTCTTCTCTCATATCTTCACTTCTAGCTTTGTAATCTTCCTTTTATTGTCGTTACATTAGGTTACTTAGCTATCTAGATCGTGCCCTAACTTGTTTATACCTAAAAATTTCATTTTTTTTCATCATGCCGAAACGAAATCGAACTGAGAAAGGGAAGGCTGTTGCTCAACCTTCATCTCAGGCTCCTAGACCCGTTCGGCTCTTCCTAAATGACCTTGCTGCTGATCGGTACTCCCATCTTTCCACGAGGAACATTAACTCGGGAAGATTTGTTGTTATCCAAGATTTCGAACACTTGAATATTCCTCACATTCTGCAGACCAACAATTTAGTGGAATTCTTGACCATCAAGGAGCAAGTTTACACATCTCTTGTTCCTTACTTTTATGCAAATTTCGAATTTGATGGTAATCGTATCACTTCTAGAGTTTTAGGTAGAGACATCGACATTTCTATCGGTCGATTTGCTAGGATTCTGCATCTCTTCACTGGTGGAGCGGATGTGTATACCCATGACCTGCATGACTTTGAATTTCCGGAGGGTGAGTCTTCGCTCACCGCATCCACTCTAATCCACGGGGATGACAACCCCGGCTTGGTTAGAAATGAGGTTGTAAGTAGGTACACTCTTCAAGCCCAAGTCCTGGCTAAAATTATTTTCTTCAACATTGTCCCCAAACATGGTGAGTATAGCCACGCTAGGGGTTCCGTACCATTGATTATCTATTGCCTTCTTCGAGGCATTAAGATAAACTTTCCTAGAGTCATAGCTTCTCACATGGCTTCAGATCAGATTCGTACTGCGGGTAGGAGCTTGCCCTACGGCATGCTAATTACCCATCTTCTTAGGGCTCTTGATTTGATCTATCTGGTGAAAGTCCCTCTAATCCCTTGACCAACATCAACGGAGTTGTCCTGAAGATGATGGAAGCCCAGCTGCGTAGACACGCTCCTGTGCAACCACATATTCCTCCTGCTGGTCCTGGCTCATCATCTGCACCAGGATCTTCTTCCTCTTCAGCCCCTGTTTTTCCTCCTGAGTTTCAGGCCTTCTCTCTTCGGAGGCCCGCTCTCAGATCGAGGCGCACCAGGCCTGGGTCGAGAAGCGCGATGTAGCTATTCGTGCGGAGATGGATGCTCGTGCCATTCAGGATGCTGCTTTTCGGGCGGAGATCCGAAACGACATGTCCTATTTTGCTGAGTCCATGAGATTCGTGGACGTTCAGTTTCAGGCTCTTTTCACGAAATTTGACATGCTCGTTCCTGACCGTACTCCGATTGCTTGTCGACTCCCAGCCACCGGTCCTCCATTCCCTCCCAGAGCTCGTTCTTCTGTTCCACCACCGCGCACCAGAGTAGATGGCATGGATCCAGAGGAGATTGCTTCTTCCTCAGGGGAAGAAGATGGTGGTGACAAGAAGATGGCTGAGGGCTCTGCTGTACAGAGCTCATCTGAGCATGCCGACGACGAGGAGGACGAGGATGCTGGAGATGATGATGATGATGCTGCTGAGTGACCTCCCCTTGTTTGATGATGTCAAAAAGGGGGAGAGTTATTTGGGAGAGTTATCTTGAGAGAAATATTTTGTGATATAGTACTTTGTGTGTTGTTTGGACATGTAGTATTTATTTTTATTTTGCTTTGGACATGTATTTTTAGTATGTGTTGTGGACATGGACATGGTTATTTACTTTATGCGTATCTTTTGTTTTTGTATCTCTTATCTATGCCATATATGAACTCATTTCCTTCATCTATTCTATGACATGAGTATTTGGTATCATTTGTTGGCATGGAAATATGGTGTTTATCATTTACATATGTTTTCCTATATATGCATGTGTTGAGGGGGAGCTTCATTTGAAGTCTCTACCCAAAATATTTTGTGATAACTACATATGTTTTGCCATCATCAAAAAGGGGAGATTGTTGGCCCAAAGGCCATTATCCCAGTTATTTTGATGATAACAAAACATATTTAGTTATGTATTTAATAATTTCGTTTAAAAGGATTTCAGGTTCAAGAACAGTTTTTGACGACTCCACTTAAAGACTCACACGTTTGGAGTTCGCCCAAGATTTGCATTCCCAAGCTAAAGCACAATAGGAAGCTTCGGAATAAGATATTGAAGAAAAGAACGAGTCAAGACTACGAAGAAAAAGAACTAGCATAGACTATGAAGAAAATAAGATTTGTATTTTTTATTTTATTTTAGATATTTTGTCAAAACTAGATATTAGAAGTAGAGCTATGGGATTATCACACCACACACCTTTTAGTTAGGTTCATGGTTTCAAAAAGATTTTCAATCTCCATTTCTAACTTAGATTTAAAAGTGAACATGTTTGGAAATAAACTTTTTAGAAAGACAATAGTTTTGGAAAAACATTTTTATGGAAAAACAAGTTTTTATCAAAAGGATTTTTATCAAACTATTTTAACATGATAGAAGTATGACATATGCTCATACTCTATGTTTTTACAAGTTCCAAAAATTTACCCAAGACCTAAAACCAAAAACCCCAAATTCTGGTTCTGGAAGTTCTGATTTTTCAGAACTTACAGTAACCGGTCGACCGGCCCGGTCGACCGATGTGCACAAACTGTGCATGTGTATATCAGTCGACCGACCCGGTCGACCGAGGCACATTTGCGTTCACAGGATTTTTCGGTCGACCGACCCGGTCGACCGCAGAGCTCCAACGGTCGGATTTTTGACCGTTGGCGGTCGACCGACCGACCCGTCGACCCGCTACTGTCAGTTTTTCTGACAGTTCCAACAGCTATTTTTTCTGGCTGATTCTCTTTTGGGATTTGATACCAACGATTTTGTGAGGCTGTTTTTTGACCCCTATAAATAGAGGGTCACCTCATATTGATAAGACATCTATTTGAAAAAAAAATTGCAAAAGATTTTCACAAGAGCTTTACAAAGAATTCCAATTCCTTTCTTTTACAAAAGATTTTTCAAAGCCTAAATTCCCAACACCCAACTTGTAGCCTATTCCTCTACCTTCTCTCTAGTTTTTGCACACCACAATCCCAAGCTCTACATCTATATCATTGGTTCTAGGATTGTGCAAGTGAGCTATTTTGATCAAGTGTGATCACCTTTCTTATTGAGTGAAGTTGTAGAGGCATCGGCCTCAAGGGAGCTAGTGAGCTTCGAGTGGTGTTGCGGCATCACAAGTGTAGGGACAAGTGTGTCCTTGTATTGGCGATCCGGTGGGATCAACGATAGTAGTGCAAATCCTTCAAGTGTGAAGGCGGGGACGTAGAGCGTGGCTCGAACCTCGGAACACATCCTTGCGTTTGCGTTTGCTCGAATTTTCTTTCAACTCTACTCCTTTTAATTCTTGCACATTTATTGTTATTTTATTGCAAGTCTATATTTGTGCTATTTGTGTGTTAAATTTTAAATTCCGCATTATTGCCATAATTCATATAGCCATCACCTATTCACCCCCCTCTAGGTGATTTCAACGAGCCTTTAGTTGGTGACTCCAAACCGAATGGTCTTAGGTACCAGATGGGAAAATACCCCAAGGACTTAAGAACTCATGCAAACAAGGCAACAAATTAAGGATTTTTATTTATAAGATGGACCACTTTTAGGTGTGAATACTTATACTTTATGAGACACAATTCCAACTTAATCAAAAGATTTTTTATTTATATATATTTTTAGAAGGAATAAGAATCTTTGTTTTTAAACTTAAGTGTGTAAGTGTATACAGTATGCATATTTCGTCAAAGTAAAAAATCAAGACTAAATTACTATTTCAAATTTTTTACCTAACCCTAGAAATCAAACAAATAATCCTATTTTAATCATGTATAAGAAATCCTAATTATGATTCTCCTATTCTTTAAAATTAACTTAATTATTACCAAAAATAGGTCAAAACATTGTTTCTCTTTTCAAAAAGTTTCTAAAAGAAAAGAAAATATAATTTTTTAAATAAGAAGAAAACCTATGTTATGTTAGAACCCTTCTTCCACACTTATCTCATGCATTGTTCTCATGTATGTAAATACATAAATGCATGACAAAGAAAAGGGAAGGAAAATGTTACCTCAAGGTGGTGGTTCCGGTGGTGGTCGGATTGGGCCAAACGTTGCTACCAATCAAGATAATGTATGGAATCACCTTTATTGACCTCTTTTCTATTTATATATTTACAATTCCCATATGAATAGGATCATGCAAGATCTTATCATAAAATTATTCTCTTTACATGACCAATCTTGAAAAATCATCACTGAGTCAATATGGTCAATACCTATGTCCAACAAAAGAATATGACTTGGTGGAATGGTTGACTTGGGTTCAAGAGTGATAGGTTCGGTAACCATTACTAATTCAGGAAATCAATTTTGGGTTCGAGAGTCAGTTTTAGTTTAAGAGTTGAGTCCAAATCAAAGAACTTAAATTCACATTCTTTCCTAACAATAAATTTTACTATCCAAAAGAGATGGTTCAATTTCAAAATCTATGGATACAATGTTGGCTCGGGAAATTGGTCCAACTTGGGTAAGGATACTGGAGTGTAACACCCCGTTCTCAGAATACGTACGAACATACATGTTATGATTTTTTTGATCATATTTTTCAATTTCTCCCTGTATTTTTTTTGGTTTGTGATTAATTATATTATTTTTTGGCAACGAATCCAGATTTCTGGATTCGGAGTTAGCCGAGTTTGAACTGGGGACCGATCCCAATGACTACCTGATTTGACCTTTTTGATAGTTTGATTTAACTAATTTTAGTTACAGATATCTTTTTCAATATTTTAGATTTTTTATGATTTTCTAAATTTTTTTTTGAATTATTTTGCAAGATTTTCAAATCGGTGTCGACCGCTATCGCTGGTCATTCTTAATTTTTAATTTACAAATGGAGTTAAATTTCTAAAATCTACTTTCATATTAATTTTTATATAATATTTTCTAATTTAATATATTTTTGAAAATTTCTTTGAATTATCAAAGTTTGACTGGATTTGGTGTCCATCGTATCAACGGCTGATTTCAGGATTTTTAATTTGAAAACTAGATTGAATTTCTTAAATTTAATTTCACCATGTATCTTATAATAATATTTTCTATTTTTGATAATTTTTGAAAATATTTCTGAAACAGTCAAATTTTACCCGATTAAATAATATTATTATATCGTGTTTTTCTTTTCTTTTCTTTCTTTCTTTCTTTCTCTTTCTTCAATGACTTTCCCCCTAGTCCCCCCACATAGGCTGGCCTGCACCCTATCACCTCCATTACTTCCCAATCTCACATCATATCTCCCTCTCTTTTTTTCCGTTTTCTTTTCTTTTCATTCTTTTTCCTTCTTTCTCCTCTCCCACTTCTCTCCCCCCCCCAAACTCCACCACTGACTACTCCACCAGCGGTCAACCCATGCCGGCAACCCACTTGACCAGCGGCGGCGCCCACTCTCCGGCCATCCCCACTTTCCTTCTCCTCCTTCATCTCCTTCAACTCCCACATCATCACCTTCTTCTTCCTCAAGCTTAACCACCACCAAAATCCCCCACCATCTCCTTTCTTCTCTCAAATCCACTACCCACAACCATCATCCATCTCTCCACCTCCTAGATCTCCTCCATCTCCACCCCCAAGACTACTTCCAATAACTAAACAACTCCACCTCCTCCTTCTCCACCAACAACATCACTTCACCACCATCCTCTCCAAAAAAACCCCCACCTTCATCACCACCACAACACCATCACCACCTCTAAGCTAGCTCCGACCACCGCTCCGACCATTTCTCCAGCCATCACTTCGGTGACAACTCTGGCAGTCTCTACACCCTCCATCTCTTCCTCCCCATCATCTCAAGTACCACCATCATTTTCTTGAACCTCCACCACTCAACCAATTCCCCAAAATCAAAACACCTCACCACCACCACCACCACCACCAAGATCCACCACAACCACAACGACCCCACCATTTCCACCTCCAACAACCACCCCACAAAATCCATCTCCATCACCTCCACTACCACCAAAAACCTACACCCTTCACTTTTCCTCCTCTCTCCTTGGCCAGCCACCCCATGGCCCGCGCCTCCTGACTGGCCCCCTATAGCCGACCATCTTTCCCTTACTGTCCCCTCTTTTGTCTCTCTCTCTCTCTCTCTTATTCTCCCTCTTTCTTGCAGTTCACTTTCTCTCCTCTCTCTCCTCTCTATTATTCTCTCTTTAAAAAATATTTTAATATATATTTTTAATAGAATTAATGGCGTGCACGTATTTTCTAGTGTATTGAAATTTACAGCATTTTCTGATGACTTAGACGAGTACTTGTTTTATTCTGGGCGGGTACCTGTATTATGTTTGGGCGATTGTATATTTATAATGTATCAGTGTATGTATATCTGGTGGTGTTGTATAATTGTAGGTGATAGACTGTATTTGTGTATTGGCGCTTATATCAGTGTATCGGTGTTGTATCGTGGGTGCTGTTTTATATCTGTGGCGAATGATTGTACTAGTGTAGACAATATGTATATATATATGCATGAGACTAACTAGGGTGCATGTTGTAGGTAAAGTCCTCGGGTGACCTACTCGATAGGGTAGCGGCGTCCGAGAGACCACTTTTCGGGCTACGTAATGGGTCCTCTTATACCCTTATGGGTTAGTGGTAGCTTTGACGGAGTGGTTTCGCCTACCAAGCCTTCAGACTGGACTATCCAATAGACTTCGGTCTTATATCTTCATATTTCGTGGTAGCCCGTTGCGGGATTGACCGATCTACAGCTTTCCTATTATTAATTCTCCTATTTATATGTGTGCTTATATGGTACTAATATCTTCTGCAGGTGCCTCCTCGGCCTTCTGGTCCCATTATCCCTTTTGAGCTCTCGCCCACTTCCTCGATAGAGGAGTGCGCTTAGACCCTCTGGGTCTCTTGACTCCACCTGGTAGGCGTGCTTAGTGCTTAGCACTTTATCACCAAACTCGCCTAGGTGGAACTTTACAGGATTTTAAACTCACATTTTAAGCCGAGTCATCCTGGTAGCTTCGTCAAGAGTTTTAGTGATTAAGCACTGTTCGTTGTCCTTGCCTCCAACTTTACTCAGTTCTGCTTGTCTGTGAGCGTAGCTTTAATGCTACTTTATATTATTTTAATATGATTGTGAAGAGTTTGAAATGTCCTTTTATACTATTTTCATATTCTAACTTGAGTGATCGGTTGCTCGATTTATATTGTAACTCTGTGCTTACTTATAGTTCTTATATTGTTATACATTATCTGATACCTGATATCTGACACCTGATACTTGGCATGTTATCACTTGACACCTATATGTTATCAGCTGACTCATGATTAACATCTTTATGGGGACTTGACATGATTATTACACCGCTACTAGACATCTGGTACTCCTGAACCCCTGAAACAGGGAGACTCCTAATATTATACTCCTGATACTATACTCCTTTTGATCTTCATAAAAGGCTAATCATGGATATTGGATTACTGTGAATACACTCTGGTCATTACACTGAATAATCTATAATAAAATACTCAACTTACACCATGATGGGAAAACTTATGGACTTTAATAAGTACATCTTCATAATGGTTTGATGTTGCAACACTATTCAGAATGACCTGAGGCCACAGGTGTTTTGGTGGGGTGTATTAGCACCGCTATCAAAATTTCATCTTTTCAGGGTATACAAATAAGATGCTTACAGCCTAGCGGCTGGGATTGGGGTCCAGACCCAATCACGTGAGGTCGTTGTCCCGGGTATGCATGGGGCCCATTATGAACATGATACGTTGATCTCTCATCAGTTTTTAATATACTCATCATATTCATATGTTGATGTATGTGTGTCGGTAACATATACCAAAACATATGGATTGAACGAGTCTTAATAATAATAATTTAATAACTGGTTGTTATGCTGCTAACACATGTACTGACTACCGATCACCGACTCGTGATGTGTGACACCCGACACTGTCCTATACTAGCCACAACATAATTGTTAATAATAATAATGTCAGTAGCGGGTGTTATTAAGTCATTCCTCATAAGGATAATGTTATCCGCGTATCAAAGTTCGGATGCGTTTTGGTGGATGGCGGACTCCAGTGTGAATGGCCAGTGGTATGGGACACTGAAAGGAAGTGATTATAATAACAGGCGACGCTGATCGTTTTTTTCATACGATTAAGTTATCCTACTCATCACTTATATTTTTATTATTCTGTGACACAATGATTATTCCAGACACACTCTTGTTCTGTTACTCTGAGGCAACTCAGGTTGTATGAACTCAGAGGATGGCGACAAAAGGTACATGGTATATAGATGAGGGCTTCCTTATTTGAATTATTCCCTCGACGTATCAATCTCATGAATCCAAGTCTATGCTTGTATAACTAGTTTTGTCCACCTTTATTTAATACAATACTAAGGTCTCATGTATGCTTACCTATATCACCATACATTCTAGCACTGTATTTAATGGATCTCACTGTGCTTATGATGTACTATGCTTTCCAGATTCATTCTTATCTTTATTATTATTGATACACGTATGATTTATGATTTACTATGGACTTCTGGTATTTCTTGTTTAAGCTTATCGTCAATACATGTACCGCATGCTACTGACTACACTTGATCATGATCATGTGTGTTTGCCTGTAAGCGCCACTAGCTTCATCTTACACTCAACTCAAGCATTTCTCGATTCATCTGGATCATCAGATTCAGAATCTTGGATCGTGTTGGGCTCCTGTTGCTGATCAGAGTAGCGCAGCCGAAGCGGGGATCATCTATGGACCATCCGAGCCCTTTCTTTCAGGTTCCCTACTCGGCTCTCGAGTTTTCCTTTTGTAACTCATGAGTGTCTTTTGTACTGTTCATACTTGTATATCTCTTTGTATTCTCGCATCTGCGCCTATCGGTGGGTAATATTCTTATAATATTGTGTCACATCCTGTGATAACTTTGAAATTATACTCATATGTTGGATAATACACCACGTACTTTCGTACTCTGATTCTTGTATGTACTGATTCTTAACATATATATATATGAGGGTATTTTTGACCTACGTATATACATCGCAATAATGTCTCCATACCCGCTGGATCAGGGCGTTACAGGATGGTTAACATAGATTCAAAATTGAATTGAATCACAAAGTTATGGATCAGGGTCCATTCATATTCAAGTCCAATTTCATTGAAATAAAAACTTGCCCATTTGTTATGGGTTGATATTGGTCAAGTTCAAAGTTTTGCAGTGAAATTGAATCTTGGTCAAAATCTTTAAGATACCATGATTCTTGATTTCATCAATATGGCTAGAAGTGTCGGGAAAAGTCAAAGATTAGGCAAGAAGAGTTTCTTCATTCCTACGCATGTTTTCTAATCGACAAGTCTTGCTTCTATAATATCAAAGGGTCGCTTTGAAATTGAAACATGGATTTTATACTCTTTTCTAAGTCGGTATGTTCTTCTTATTGTGGAATTGGAAAATGGAGTAAGGATCATGAATTTAAAAATTTTGATGGGATCTCAAGTCTTCCATATTTTGAATTCGCCGCTCAATCTCTTCTAAGACTTCCATCCTCTTTTCCCAATCAATTGGTTCTTCTATTGGTTGTTCGAGAGAAGGAGTATATGAAGCTGCTTGTTGGCAAGGTGGTTGATAGTATGACTCGGGAAAGTTGTATTCCCACTGACTCAGTGAAAGTGTGGTGATCATTCCAATCTTGTTCATAATACTAGGGTTGGGACATGTACTGATTCAGATAAGACCAATCTGGCACACTTGGTTAGTTAAAGTTATAAAATGTCGGGTTGGTAATATTTGAATCAAAAGAGGTCAATGTGAAGTATGGATCACTATATGCATTGGAATAATTGAATTATAATCCATATCACAAAAATATCAAAACAAAAACAAAAACAAAACAAACAAATAAACTGAGAAAATCTAGCCTAAGTAAGGATAGACCTTAGACCTAGACGACTCCTAACTGGTTAGACTGTCCACGGGGAGAATATTATAGAATCTGACCACAAGTTAATCCGGCAGGTAGGGAAATTCCAGTGGGAGATATCTGGTAATACTCTTGTTTTGTAATACAGAAAACTAAAATAATAATAATAATAAATAAATAAAAAATATAGATATATATATTTGTTTATGCCAAGTTTCGAACTCCGTTCCTTTGTACCAAATCCTAATACCTAAACCTGGTGCCACATTGGCGTGTGGATAAAGAGGAGAGCTAAATTATTTTAAACCTCAAGGTCAAATTTAAAATTCAAATTTCTAACTGAAAGATCTCAGAGATTTTTAGGGATCTCTTATCTTAACAATCTAGATTTTATCCTAACTAACTGATTCCTAAAAATCCTAATTTAAAAGATTCTATCCTATTATATTACCGTAACTCTTTTATCCTGTTTCTTTACAAAAAAAAAAGAGCGATAGTTAGAAAGAAGTCTAAATCCATCATTCATCCTCATCCCTTCACCGTTTCTTGGAACTGATCGTGATCGTGAAGGAAGAACCCTTTAGAGATTGGGGAACAGTTCGAGATTGAGGAGCAATGGAGATTGAGGAGCAGATGAAGGGAATTTATCCAAGGAGGTTTTACCAGTTTTATGAAGTAAAATTTTTATTTTAAAGCATCATGATTTAAATTGTTCCTATCTAGATTAAGTTGTTGAACTAGATTTAATAATCTATCATGTTAAGAATCCTCTTATAAAACGTAAATTCCCCTAAGATTTAGATAATTAAGTGAATTATAAATTAATGATATGTCATGCTTAACTTCTCCTTATAATGAATTTTGATCTTATCCAATATATGCAAATAAAATAAATTGTATTAAAAAAAAAGAGAAATGAGTTAGATTAAATAAATTGCATATCAAATAAATAACCAAATAAATAAATTTCCTTTCACAAAGAAATTTAGAACTTAAACCCTAACAATCTAAATTAAATACGTATGGTAATGTATCAAGGTATTATTTATGGGAAGAAATTAGAAAGATTGGAATTTATCTATATGTGTGTGTGTGTCTATATATATATATATATATAAAAGATTGGAATTTATATATATATATATATATATATATATATATATATATATATTATATATATATATATATATATATATATATATATATATATATATATATATATATATATATATATATATATATATAGGGCTTACTATACCTCAGCCTGCGGGCGGAGAGAGTTTCTCAGCCTGCGGGACGTGGCTGAATATAGGCCACACATCGGTCGCAGAGTGTGGGCGCCAAAAAAAAATCAAAAAATCCCGCCTAAACAATCGTGAATCAAAATGACAAAAATACCCTTTTTAAATGAAGAGGAAGAAAGCGACGATGAGACTGTACCTGAAGAGGAGGAAGAGACAGAAGACGAAAGCATGACTCTTGACGACGAATCTGATTACGATGGTGATGACGACGATTAGAAGTTAAAAAAATTGTATTTTGTTTTTCTTTTTAAATATATAAATCTGTTTTCTAAAGCTAATTGTGTGAATTACATTTTTTACTACTATGTATTGGTTGAAATACTGCGACCAAGGGCGCAAACTTAATAAATACACTGCGACCTTGGTCGCAGTTGCTGCACTTTATCTTAATCAACAACAACACTGCTGCCTTGGTCGCAGTTTCTGACCGTAGTCTTAATAAAATAAACTGCGACCTTGATCGCAGTTGTTGGTGTTTAGTCTTAATAAAATACACAGCGACCTTGGTCGCAGTTTCTGGTCTTTACTCTTAATCACAACATCACTGCGACCTTGGTCGCAGTTGGTGGTCTTTATAAATAATCAACAACAACACTGCGACATTGGTCGCAGTTGATGGCCGCAGTCTTAAAAATTAATCTGCAATCTTGGACGCAGTTGCTGGTCTTTAGTCTTAATCAACAACAACACTGCGACGAGGTGACATGTCACCGCAGCAGTTGCTTAGTCGCAGTTTTTGCTCGCAATGTCGACCCTGGTCGCAGTTGTTTCTGTTTGCACTGTAGTCTTATGCGACCTTGGTCACAGTTGCGTCTCTGGTCCAAGTTGTTTTGTTTGCAATGCATGACTGCGACCAAAAAGATCGTAGTTTATTAAAAAACAAATATGCTTTTTATTTATGTCCACGCATTTATCTCCAGGCATGTGAAAATGATACAAAACGATCTCTTATACAATAAGATTGAGTGTTACAATATAGCAGTACAAAGAAAACTAAACATCAAAAAAAGAGCCATTGTTAACTAAGAGCAGTGGTGTTATTGAGGTCTTTTTATTTATGTCCAGGCATTTATCTCCAGGCATGTGAAAATGATACAAAAAACGATCTCTTATACAATAAGATTGACTGTTACAATATAGCAGTACAAAGAAGAGTAAACATCAAAAGAGCCCTTGTTGAATAAGAGCAGTGGTGTTATTGAGGTCCCGTGTATTAAAAAACTGTGGACGTCGCGGACCATGACTTCTTCCCTTGTGGACGAACATCGATCAAGTTCACCGGCCAAAATATACTCCCAGAGGCCCAGCGAACCTGAAAAAGGACAATCAAGCTCTGGGTCATCTTCGTGCATAGGGTCATCTTCATCCATGGAGGCAGGCCCCTGTTAGACACTCTGAAGAAGGCGAAAATTCTCAGAGCAATTGCTCTCAAATGAAAACAGTCTAATTATGGCTGTTAAGGGAGAGTGTGAGCCCTATTTATAGCCAGCCCATAATAACCATAATTAATGGTTCATTAATCAGAACCGTCGGCCTTAATGGACAACAGCTTCGGGAAACAACGAATGGTGCGGGTTCGTCAACGCAGACTTGACGTTAAAAAGATCTCATAAAATCTTTATGACAGGTCGCGTCTCACGGAGTGACTCCAAGTCGCATCAAAACAACACTTAATAAAACAACAACACGGCGACCTTGGTCGCAGTTCCTGGCGGCAGTCTTAAACAAAACAGCACTGTCGACCTTGGTCGCTATGCATGTTAATCTAAAGGAAAACACTTACTTAACGTACTGCAACCAAAGTCGCAGTCCATGTAATGCAACC
Organism: Agave tequilana; assembly: GCA_038442645.1. NCBI lineage: Eukaryota > Viridiplantae > Streptophyta > Magnoliopsida > Asparagales > Asparagaceae > Agave > Agave tequilana. The sequence goes on from JAVJIF010017098.1 coordinate 65,269, forward strand.
TTAGATTGCAGTTGCTGGCCATCTTTATCAATAACAACACTGCGACATTGGTCGCATTTAACCATGTACACTGCGATCAAAGTCTTTGACTAAGGTCGCAGTTTTAAATCTACAATGCGACCAAAGACTCTGACTACATTATATATAAAAAATTAAACTATAAAGTAGAATTTTATCACAGACTGAAAAGATTGATCTGAAAAGATTTTATATTTTCAAAAAAAATTTTATCCCACGCTGAAAGGAGAAACTAGATCTTACAAAAAAGAGGTAACAAATAAGGCGAAAGTAATTTATATCCTATAAAGAGCGGCAAAATAAAAGGGGGAAAATAATAATAACAATAAGGAAAAGTTATCATAAGGGGTATTTGGTATTTTAACTTCTCCCTAAAAGCGGGCCGCAAGTCAATGAGGTGACAAATCGAGCCACGTCACCGCAGGCTGAGAGAGTACTCTCAGCCCGCGGGCTGATATACATTTTTCTCATATATATATATATATTATATATATATATATATATATATATTATATATATATATATATAATAATAATATATATATATATATATATATATATATATATATTGTAGGTATTTATGTTTGTATATAAAAAAAATTAAAAAAAAAGAGCAACTGCTCTCGGCCAAGGCCGAGAGCAGTGCGGCTGCACAGACCCAGCCGGGTCTGTGCAGCCGGGTCTGCACCCGACCCGGGTGCACCCCGCACCGGGTTGCCCAGGCCCAGTGGCCTGGGCAGCCACTGGGGCCGAGCTCATAACAGTCCCAAAAAAAAAAAAACAAACAAACAAACAAACAAAATTGGGCCTGCTCTCGGCCAGGCCCGAGAGCAGACCCTGGGCCTGGCTCCGTGGGCCAGGCTCAAGTCCAGGGAAAAAAACAAAAAAAAAAAAAACTTAAAATAAGAAAGGGCCTGGCATAGCCCAGGCCCAGTTCCAGGAAAAAAAAAGAGAAAGAAAGAAACAGAGTTGGGCCGCAACTGGCCCAGGCCTAGTCACGAAAAAAAACAAAGAAAAAAGAATTGGGCCAGAAATCAGAAAAAAACATAGAGTAAATAGAAGCCCAAATTGCAGTGAGCCCACAGATTTGGGTTCTAATTCATTTAATCCGACCCGATTACAAAAACAGACCCGTTAAGTTTCGAAAAACAATTTTTTAGCTAGATAAAAATTTGAAAAAAATAAATAAAAATAGGGATAAATATCTAGATAACTCCTACCATTTACAGAAAAAGTTTGGAATTAATTGCAGCTCATATGGGACTGAACCACTGCATTCAAGATTGAACCCGCTATTCTAATTTTCAGACCCGTTAAGAAAATTACATGTTTTAAACCACTTAAACCACTTAAAGTTAGTAAATAAAATCTGAAAAATCCTATAAACTTTATACTTCATTATGCAACCTTATTTACAGATTTGGATTGTCCACATTTGATTTAAAATACTGAATAAATAGAATATTTCATGTAAAAGTCAATATATGAAAAGTTCAATAAATTCTAATTCGATATATATATTAATGTAGATCTCTTCGATTGGTGCTTGGATGCGTGATAGCCCAGGTGAGTGTTCTTTTACTCACTATATATGTATATATATATATATATATCATTTTGTTTATTTTGAGATGTTTATTGTTGCTATTATTAAATGGATGATCTAATAACTTATTGTTAAAATCCTAGAACCTAGAAATTGTTCAGAAATGTATAAGATTACAAATATCAAGGTTACATAAATAGATCTTTATTTTCTGGAATCTCTAATTACTTTTGATTGGAATTTATTGAATACTCAATAGAAGTAGAAATTATTATAATTGTGAAATTGTTATTTATTGGAATTATTCAAAAGTAATCGAAATTGTTGGAAATTGAAATGTGATGCTGAATTCTCTATTATATATTGACTACATAATATGAGTGATCATATGGTATTGGATCATGAGAATATTGAAGGAAAAAAAGAGATCATGTTACTATTGTCACTGGGTTAGACATTATTTCATTGTCACATAAGTCATTGTTATTGTTATTGTTCATACCCAGCAACTTAGATGGCATAATCATTGATAACTTACAACTGGGGATGGGGAAATTGATAAAGGAGACGGTGTTGGTATTTTGGGTGGACTTAGGATATAGGTTGCGCGCTGAAATACGGTTCCACTGCAGGATTTCGGGGATGACTGACATCCCGTATTGTTCACATTGTTATCGTTATTGACACATTGTTATTGTTATTGATATTGACTACCTAGCGGTAGGACCTGGTTCAGCGCCAGGTGATTGGGCCGTAGTTCCGGGTATGTACGGAACCCACCTAAAACACGAATTACCATCTCCAACTATCTATTTCAAATAACTAGACATAAGAATAGACATACACAGGACATCTGGACACATGACTTTACATAGGATAGATTGCAGTAATAAATAGTTATATAATGTATATCAATATGTTTTATCATGACTCATGTATGCTAGACAATACTATGATAACTATACTTGATTATGCATTTGTTGCCAGATTTTACATGTTATCTTTATATCCCTTCTTTTTATCACTCACTTAGGTCGCTATTGACGACCCTGAGTTTGCTTGCTCAGGTTCTGATTCAGAGACTCTGCAGGAGCAGGAGTACTTCGAGCACCTTGCTGATCTTCAGTAGACGGATCTTTTCTATCTTCATATGTGAGAGACTTTTATTGTTGCGTTTTCTATGATTTCATTATGTTGTAATAAGTAAAACCTTTGGTGACATTATGTATTTGATTTCTCTTAGCTGGAATAATGGATAAACCTTATTTTTAATTTGAATCAATGTACTGAGGCTTAACGTATTTGTTTTGAAAATACGTCACCGACTCTCGTCACGTACCCTTTTTATAAGTATTATGATTACGGGCGTGACATATTTGTACCTAAGCAACGAGCCTAATTATACCAAACCACTGTTCTTCGAGGTTTCGCCTTTCAATCCCTAACCTTTGATACCGATTTGGCAAGAGTCAAATGCTAATTAGCTTCCCCCTCTGGTCAGTCTCTTTTCTAGAGACAAAGACTAATCAATTTTAAGTTAGGCTGGGTTAGTGAGTAAGGAGATGGTTTTTGGGCTAAGAAAGAGTACTGTCTCCTCATCTTATCTTGTTTATAGGACAAGCCCTTAGTTCATTTTAGTATGCGTGTGCAAGTATATAGCAAAAATAACATCTCAGCAATAACATACAAGTGTGTATCTAAACTATGTGCAATGCAGACGTACCTTAGCTCCAGCACTCTTTAACAGTAATTTAAATGTAATGAATTAAACAAATGCCTAGAATGAAATGTCTAAACATTTTTTAGCATTAAAACAACCATATGACTGTTGAGATTAGAACAGTGTGCAAAATATGTTAAACAATAAAACTATCAACTAAAGTAGCTAAATTCTTGAATTTCAAGCAACCTGGAGGAAACTACAGTTAGTAGTTCACCACAGTTGTGGGCGTGATGCTCTGCCTTCTTGGACAGAGGCACAGAGTAGTAGTATGTCCACTGCAGCTCCTAGTATTCAAATATTAGCCCCTGCACAAAAAAAAGAAGAAAAGGTTAACCGTTTAAAGTAAATCAAAAAGAAGAAAAACTTACTGTCTCTCCCTGGTAATGCCACAAAAATTTTGATCGAGCCAAACCTGCATAGAAAAATATAAAAGTTTAGTACAGTATTAGGTCCTCAATGCTACCATGTAGCCTAAGGCTAACGGGTCGTGATCCATAGGGAGGGACATCGATGGAAGCGTTATGTAAGTCTTCTTCCTAAGTTACTATGCCGGTAACAGATCTTCTTTGTTTTAAAAGAAAAGAAAAGAAAAGAAAAGATTAAGCTAAATTTGAAGGAAAGTGAAAGATAGAAGAAGAAGATGGTGTTGGTGTTTTGATTACTAAGTTAAAAAGAAAATAAACAAGAAAAAAAGGACATACCTTGGAGTAATTAAAGGAAAGAAAGCAATCAATTAAGTTGAGTAATGGTGAAGAGAAGAGAGATAGCTTCAATGACTGTCACTCTCAATATAACTATTTTTAAGGAAGATTATATCTATTGTCACTCTAAATATAATTCTTCCTCTCTTTTCTGTCATGAAACTCTCCCTAATTCAAGCTGATAAGAAGGCATATTTAAAAAGAAGGCACAAAGCAGATGAAAGTAAATAAAGCAATTAAAGTAAGTAAAAATAAAAAGAAGTAAATTAAAAAGAACAGAAGAACCTTTATTGAGTCGCCACCATCAATTATAAGCACTCTGTCTTCTCTTTACAATTCTTTCTCTCAAATTGAAAATTACAACGAACATTTAGAAAAGAAAATCTTAACCCTAAACTCTCTTCAGAGTTCTCCCCTGAAGTCGTGCCCCCTCTGCCTTCGGGGTATGCAGGTATTTATAAGAGAAAAAGCCTGAGGATAGACGTATAAAGGGAGAGCTGGCGCTCCCCCAGATTCAAACAAATGTCACAAAAACACTGCTTTGTCTGTTTTCCATTGATTTTGCAGAGAGGAAAACTTAAAAAAAGGGTCGAGGAGCTAAATTACAAGTATTCTAAAAGATTACAAGTAGATCTCCTCTGAGATTCTGGAGAAGTGTGCCGATAGGAGTCTGGTCAGCGCGCGACCACTTTGTCCCTTTGACGATGCGATCGATGGGATTCCCTTCTCGCCTGGTTCGGGGAATCGGAGAATAAAAGGTTGGTATAACTCTCTTTTTACTTCTCAAACTGCCTCCACTTGGGAATTCCTTCTCGCCTGATTCCGGAGATTCCTTGAGAGGAAGATCTTAGGGTATCGGCACCCTGATTAGAGAAGTAGTTCTCTGAATTCTTGAAAGTAAGAGAATAGATCTCTATTTAGCCGTCTCTCTGTGTGCGTGCCTCTGCCTGTGCGCGTGTGTCTCTGCCTGTGCGCGTGGTGGGCTATTTATAAGGAGAGCAGGGGTATAATTGTCCCTTAAAAATCTGAAAACAGATTGAATCAATCTGTTTAAATCTAGAAAATAGCCTTGCTGCGAGGTTAGAATCAGCTTCTGCGTAGGTAGGAATAACAGGTAGCGTTAATCTCCTAATCTGTTTTGATTCTTTTCAAATAACTGAAAGATCTCCCCTGATCCTCTTACTTGTTTTAGGAGAGTCAAGAGATTATGATAAACAACTGCCGAATTTGATTTCAGATTTGATCTCGATTAGATTTGATCCTGAATAGATTTGATCTCATCTGGAGATTTAATTGGTCAAAGTGGACCATAACAGTCTCGCAGCGGAGCTAGAAGGAGCATCTGGCGAAGTCAGAAGAAAGCTCTTCAGCGGAGCTAGATAAACATTTGTGGCGAAGCTACCGAATATCCTTCTGCGCGGTTGCGTGTGGCTTCGAGCGAAGCTAACTCTCTGTGGAGTTAACTGAGCACTTCAGGCGAAGCTGTAAGTTAGCTCACTGATAGAGCTTTGAACAGCTTCAAGGCAAAATTGGACAAACTTAGCCTCTCAGGTGAGGCTATCCCCTCGGGCTCATGTGATGCTAAGTGCTGAGCTAACCTAACATCTTAGACCTGCTTAGGTATCTTCAAAGACAATCTGGGCTCACTGTCTGCTTCACTGGATCAGTAGAGTCCAAGTCGCTGGTTTGTCCCTCAGAGATGGGTAAAAACTGGTCGTTAGCTTGTCTGCCGCTTATCTTTTATAAATATCAACAAGTTAGATATTGTTCAGGCCAGTCAGGAATCTTGTCTTTTTTAAAGTGTCAACAAGACCCCCTTCAAAATTTTCGAAAGTCTGCAATGGAATGGTTCAGACATCGAAATACTTTGAATTACTTTGATTGATGGTATGTGAAGTATGAACGTCGCCATAGTAGTTGAGTTCAGCTTCGCTTTCAATCCTGCTTTGGGATTAGAATAAGTTCGCCGAGGAATCATGCAGATTTGCGATTCCATGTAGCTTCGCGTCTGGGTAGCTTCACGTTCGAGCCTCCCGAAGTAATTTCGCTTCAAATTGGTTTTGGAACGTCGTTCCTTTCCCGAGGCCAACTGCCTTTTTGTTGGCCCAAAGGCCTTCCCCTAGTTTTGATGATGATTAACTCATGTAGTTATGTTTACTAATAATCTTGTGTTGTTTAAGTTTCAGATCATTAACCAAGATATTAGTTGGTAATTAGCTTCAACAAGGAGTTTAGAAGCTTTCACAAGTGATTCCAGGGCCAAAGCTTCAAGATCACACTTTGCCTAGCCCATGGATGGAGTTTTGGAGCAAGTCTTCTTGATGACACAAAGACTTAGGTATCCTAGTTAGTTTAGTGTGTTTAGATCCATTTGTAAAGCTTAGTATAGTTGATATGCTCAAGTGCACATACACACACGTTTCATGATTTGGATTTTAGTTTTCATGAATAGTTTGATCAAAACAAGTTTACATGTTTTATATGTATATTAGATGTGCTCTATATACATACATGCTTATATGACTTATACAACTTAGTTTGACGTACCTATTCATGTAGTTTTATGTTTTGGTATAAAACATATTCTTTGAAATTAAGACAAAAACTGTGATATATTTTGTGAATGTATATTGGACCTATGTCCATATGCATCATGCTTAATAATGTTCAAATATCATGTTTTTGTATTTCTATAAGTTTTAGGAAATCAGATTTCCTATTGAAAAATCAAGTTTGCTAAAAAATACAAGTTTTGATTTTTGATAAAATTGGCAAGACACAAAAATGAATTGATATGATTGATATATGTCTTGAAAATTTTTATCACATGTTTATGTTTCAATATAAAATGAAAAAATAAGTTTTATGGGATTTTCAGAAAAGATAAAATATTTTTATAAAATATTTTTCCCAAATTTTCTGAACTTATTTTTTGTGCTGACAGGCTGGTCGGTCGACCGGGACGGTCGACCGCACCAAGGAACGGTCGACCGCACGGGTCGACCGACGTGCACAGACGTGTACGTCTGGCAGCACAGTGGTCCGGTCGACCGTACGGTCGACCGCTGCAGAGAGTTCTGCTCTCTGTTAATTTGGGTCGACCGGGCGGTCGACCGGTAGCTCCAACGGGTCAAAATATGACCGTTGGATGGTCGACCGGCTGGTCGACCGTTGCCTGTCAGAGCTGCCAGCTCAGCTCTAACGGCTAGTTTCTGTTTTGGCCTATATAAACCCCATCTCTTTGGGATTTTGGCTAAGGTTTTCAAGGAGAAAAATTTCAGACTTTCTCTAGTGTTTAAAAGAGTTTTAAAAGAGTTTTTAAGTAAAAAAGATTTCATCTTATTTGTTTTTGGGTTTTTGGAAAATCAAAGAAAGCTAGGGTTTTGGGAGATTGTTTTGTTTTTCGTTTTCTATCATTTACAAGTGATTTCCCAAGTAGATTTTCTTTGTTGCTGGTTTCCAAAAACACCTTGTTTCCACACTTGAGCTATCACCTATCCTAATCTATTAGGATCTTGTTTTTGTGGAAAAAGAGAAGAGAAAGAAAGAAAGATTGTGTTTGTGGTCTTTGTAACCACTTATTGTAAACCCTCCTTTCTTTTGTGAATCCCTCTTCGGTAGAGGTGATCGGAGTGGTATTGGTTTGAATCCCTCTTAGGTAGAGGTGATTGTGTTTGTTGTGAGCCTCTTCGGTAGAGGTGGTTGTTGTATTGGCTACGGGCCTACCCCTCGGTTGTGAGGAGGTTGTTTGAGAGAGGAGTTTGGTACTCCTAAGTGTTGTAACAAATCCTCTTCGGTAGAGGTTCCCTCGGTGGGAGATAGTGGATTGGAAATCCTACACGGTGGTGTAGGCGGGGATGTAGAGCAAGGTGCTCGAACCTCGAAACATATAGTTGTGTTTGCGTTTGCTCCACTTGTCTCTTTAACCCTCTCTCACTTTATATTTGTGCATAGCATCATTCTTATTGCCATAGCATATTATATACATTGCTTGTGTTGCCATTGCATGATTCATATTGCTATATCCTTAATTGCTTGGCTTGATTGTGTGTGCACATTTGCTTGGCTTGCTTGTGTGTGTGCCTAACTTATACTTAACCTACAAGAGCTTCACATAGCACCTCAACCCATTCAAGGGGAATCAAGAGGAGTTAGTCCAGAGCCCTTCACGGGGAATTCGGCTACACTTGTTGTGTTGTATTAAGTTTGTCCAAGATTTACATTAGCGCACATAGTTTTACAATTTGTCCTAGATTAGCACTTACACCTATTCACCCCCCCTCTAGGTGTTTTTCAATTGTATCAGAGCTAGTGCTCCTGATACTTAGGCTTAACATCCTAGGAGTGAGATCCATTTGCTTGTTAATCTATTGTTTGCATTTGCTTGTTTGCACACATTTAGTTTACCATGGCCTTCATGACCCCACCTATGTATGACCCTTCCAACATTCATGTTTGGAAGATTAGGATGACCGTTTATTTGCAAACCCTAGGTCATAAAGTTTATCTTGCTATTACCAAGAAATCCTTCCTTAGTGATCGCAATCATATAGGGGCCAATGCACAAGCCCTAGAGGCCATTAGAAGCACATTATCTAAAGATTATCTTTTATGTGTTTCTAACTTTGATTCCGCTTTTGTAGTGTGGAACAAATTGACAACCACCAACACCTCCAAGCTTCAAGTCCAAATCCAACAAGAAGAGGAATCTAGTGGAGAATCCGAACCACAACAATGCTATATGGTCCAAGGGAATGACTCCCTTGAGGTACATTCGGAACCCCACTTAGATTGTGATGATAGTGCTAGTTCTTCATGTGATGATAATATTGATGCTCATGCTTTGAATGAAGAACTCTCAATTGTTTGTGAAAAATTGATTGAAAAATATAAAATTTTGAAAAAGAAAAGTCTAGGACTTGAAAATGATAATAAGAGTTTGCATGCTAGACTTAACAATGTTTTGCAAGAGAAGGTTGAGGTCTATAATGAAAGGGATTCATTGAGATCTCAATTAGAACTTGCACTAAAAGAAAATAATTTTTTAAATCTAAAAATGATTGCCATGTTCTTTTGAAGAAAAATGAGAACTTGTCTTCAAAAGTAGATTTTGTTTTAAAAGAGAATGTTGCTTTGAAAAATAAAATTATTTCTATTTCAAATGAGTTGGATGTTTGTTTAGAGAAAAATATTGTTTTACAAAATAAGATTGATGCACATGTTTGCCATGCTAGGGTAGTTCCATCACCTAATGCATGTACCTCTTCTTCTAAAATCAATGATGATATTTGTTTGCTTAAGAAGAGTGTAGATTGTTTGGGCTCCACTTTGAGCCAATGTGTAGAAGGGCATACACGGTTGGAAACCTTGTTTCGAAAGAAGCAAGTTCCATTTTTTCATGCACACCCTCCACGGCATACACATGCTCCTCACGGACACCATCACACGTATGCTCATGTGTACACTTGTACACATTGTGGCCGAAAAGGCCATCTTGCTAAATTTTGTTATGATAGATTAAATGTTTCAAATTTAGCAAAGAATTTTGTTTGGGTTAGAGAAGGGACTAACCCCCATGGACCCAACAAGATGTGGGTACCAAAGACCACCCCTCCTATTGTTTTTGATGTAGGTGTGGGCTCTCACATGACGTGAGAGTGATGACACCTTGGAGTGAATGCGTTCCGAGCTTCATGGAAATCAATTGGATGCATCACTTTCAAGGAAAGTTTGGTGGAAAGGACCACCATGTTTTGGAGACAAGAAAAGTTGCTTCTTCGGTTTTGGTAACTATCCTAACTCCTCATTTATTGTTTACATGCTTACAATATTCATGTTTATAGCATGTTTTTGATGTCTATGGATTAGTATGTTCATTCCATGTTTATTAGATCCTTGACATACATGTATAGTATTTGAGACACACTTGCTTATATGAACCTATATTTAGTGTTCTCACCTTTTGTTTAAGCTATAATGTACATCATGAATCTAATACATGTGAATTTACATAGTAATCATGTTTTAGTTTTCTCATGATGATTTTTTTGTTGTTTTATGCTTTATGTGGTATAAACTAGTTTAGATGTAGATTTTATCAAAACTTGCATGTACACATAGTGAGAACAAATTGACTTTTATATGTTTGCACTTCATGCTCATTTGTACCCACTATATGCACATGTATAAGCTAGTTTTGATGATTCCTTCATTTATACTTGCTATGCCTATCTTCATGTTTTTACTTCATGTATATGTATTTTGAATTCAAACCTAATAAATATACATGTATACCCATGAGTCTTTTGCCTTCATGCAAATACTTTTAATAGACTCATTTACGTTTGGGATATGTATGTATATTGTTAAATTTGGATGAATCATGCATATACCTAGAAGTTTGATAAAAGAATTTTTGATGAATCTTTGCTTGTTTTATATAGCAAAATAATATTCGTGTTTGTTTTGATACTTCATGTTTTGAATATATGTTTAGATGTTAGTTTTCATTAAGACTAGGTTTTATATTTGTACATATGATGGGTTACAAACAAATCTATATATATTTGGGATTGAATGCTTGTTTGTTCCCATTAGATGTGCTAGTATAGTCTAGTTTTGATGATTCATACATTTTAAACTTGTATTCCATTTTTGGTATTTGTTTTTATGATTATGAGTTTTCATTTCATGTATATGTGCATTTTGCCAAACTTGAAGACATACATGTATACCCCTTGAGTCATTTGCCTTTCATGCAAATATCTATTATGGACTCAAAGTGTGTTTAAGGGATATGTATGTATACTTCTTGTGTTGACAAATCATACATATACCTTGAAAAGAATTGGTATCAAATTGTTTTAATGAAAAGCTAAATTTTCATACTTTTCATGCTTTTCATGTTTTCTTTGAATTGGTATTTAAACTTCATGTATATGTTTACCTTGTCCAAACTATTAGATATACATGAATATCCTTTTTGAGCCACGTGCCTTCATGCATATATCCTTGTGGACTCGTTTGTATCTTGGATATGTATGTATACTTTGGTTTGTATTAGACATACATATGCCTTGAAGATTAAATAATATTAATTTTTAGTTTTCTTGTTTAAAGGAATAATTGAACTTAATTGAACAAATTTTCATGATTGTGATCTCCATACTTGACTTGTACACTCACATTTATTATTTGCTCATGTTTTGTTTTCATGAGACATTTTTATGCTTAATTGGATTAGAGTGTTGATTATCATGTGGATTTCATTTTTATGAAAAATGATTTGTATTTATTCCTTGCTTGAAGGATTTCGTACTAGTTAACAAAACTTTTTATTTTAACTAGTTCATATTCTTCGTTATAATATGAGATATACACTTGACCCTACTCTTTCAATTGGTATCATTGAACACTTTCAATTGGTATCAATTTTTGATCTTTTTGTATACTCATATATGTTATGTATATGTATGCTTACTCTTTCAAGAATATCAATGTCAATTGGTATCTAATTTTCATACGTATATATACTTGTTTATGCTAAGCTTAAAAAAAAAAAAATTCTATTGTTTGATTTGTTTTCAATTGGTATCTTAACAAGCTTATGCATATGTTTGGTTGGTATTTCATAAAGGGGGAGAAAATTTGATGTTGTCTTTCAATTGGTATTTGATTTCCACTCCCTTGCTTTATGTTAAAATATAGTTTCAAATTGGTATCATATGTTTAAAAGAACACATTTCTCTTAATGATATCAAGATGTTTATGTTAAATGTTTTAAATTGGTATCTCAAAATTTTGTTTAAGGAAAACATATTTATTTTACATTGCCTATATGTGTATAAATTCATGTTAAGTGTATCTTGTATTGAAGAGCTTGACAACTCTTCCTTATGTGGTACACGTGTGTAGGGGGAGCTTCACATCTCCTTTTATGCATTACATATTTTGTGTTATGTGAATTAGGGCGTGTCTTCCTTTCTTCATGTAACTCATATGTGTAGGGAAGCTAACTTAGCGTCTTCCTCTTCATGAATGTATATAGCATATAACATTTATTAATCTTTGTTTATCTTCATTTGGTATCAAGATGCTTCATTGACATATTTTTAATTGATATCATGTTTGTAGTCACCCCTTATTGACTTCGTTTTTGTTTTAGACAAAAGGGGGAGACCATTGTTTGCATTGTTTTGATTGACACAAAAAGGGGGAGAAAAATTTTTACCCCTCATTTTATTTATAGTTTTTGAATGTTTACCCCTTTGTTGATGATTGACAAAAAGGGGGAGAATTAATTGTGAGTTTTATATATATGCATAGTTATGTTTTTGCATATATTAAGTTTAATGTATGTTTATTGGTATGTAGAGAGCATCTAGAAAATGTTTATTTGTTAATTGGTATCTAGAGCATGTTTTGCTTTAAATATTTCTTTGGTATCTAGAACCTTTATTGTTTATGCATATTTGTGCATTCATGTTTTTAAGAGCCTTCATTGCATATTATTATGTTTATTTGGCTATGCATGAGTTAAGGGGGAGCTTCTTTGAAGCTTTACTTTAATCCATGCATATATAACTCCATGAGTTTTGTCATCATCAAAAAGGGGGAGATTGTTGGCCCAAAGGCCTTCCACCCTAGTTTTGATGATGATTAACTCATGTAGTTATGTTTACTAATAATCTTGTGTTGTTTAAGTTTCAGATCATTAACCAAGATATTAGTTGGTAATTAGCTTCAACAAGGAGTTTAGAAGCTTTCACAAGTGATTCCAGGGCCAAAGCTTCAAGATCACACTTTGCCTAGCCCATGGATGGAGTTTTGGAGCAAGTCTTCTTGATGACACAAAGACTTAGGTATCCTAGTTAGTTTAGTGTGTTTAGATCCATTTGTAAAACTTAATATAGTTGATATGCTCAAGTGCACATACACACACGTTTCATGATTTGGATTTTGGTTTTCATGAATAGTTTGTTCAAAACAAGTTTACATGTTTTATATGTATATTAGATGTGCTCTATATACATACATGCTTATATGACTTATACAAACTTAGTTTGACGTACCTATTCATGTAGTTTTATGTTTTGGTATAAAAACATATTCTTTGAAATTAAAGACAAAAACTGTGATATATTTTGTGAATGTATATTGGACCTATGTCCATATGCATCATGCTTAATAATGTTCAAATATCATGTTTTTGTATTTCTATAAGTTTTAGGAAAATCAGATTTCCTATTGAAAAATCAAGTTTGATAAAAATACAAGTTTTGGTTTTTGATAAAATTGGCAAGACACAAAAATGAATTGATATGATTGATATATGTCTTGAAAATTTTTATCACATGTTTATGTTTCAATATAAAATGATAAAATAAGTTTTATGAGATTTTCAGAAAAGATAAAAGATTTTTATAAATATTTTTCCCAAATTTTCTGAACTTATTTTTTGTGCTGACAGGCTGGTCGGTCGACCGGGACGGTCGACCGCACCAAGGAACGGTCGACCGCACGGGTCGACCGACGTGCACAGACGTGCACGTCTGGCAGCACAGTGGTCCGGTCGACCGTACGGTCGACCGCTGCAGAGAGTTCTGCTCTCTGTTAATTTGGGTCGACCGGGCGGTCGACCGGTAGCTCCAACGGGTCAAAATATGACCGTTAGACGGTCGACCGGCCGGTCGACCGTTGCCTGTCAGAGCTGCCAGCTCAGCTCTAACGGCTAGTTTCTGTTTTGGCCTATATAAACTCCATCTCTTGGGATTTTGGCTAAGGTTTTCAAGGAGAAAAATTCCAGACTTTCTCTAGTGTTTAAAAGAGTTTTAAAAGAGTTTTTAAGTCAAAAAGATTTCATCTTATGTTTTTTGGTTTTTGGAAAATCAAGAAAGCTAGGGTTTTGGGAGATTATTTTGTTTTTCGTTTTCTATCATTTACAAGTGATTTCCAAGTAGATTTTCTTTGTTGCTGGTTTCCAAAAACACCTTGTTTCCACACTTGAGCTATCACCTATTCTAATCTATTAGGATCTTGACTTTGTGGAAAAAGAAAAGAGAAAAGAAAGAAAGATTGTGTTTGTGGTCTTTGTAACCACTTATTGTAAACCCTCCTTGCTTTTGTGAATCCCTCTTCGGTAGAGGTGATCGGAGTGGTATTGGTTTGAATCCCTCTTAGGTAGAGGTGATTGTGTTTGTTGTGAGCCTCTTCGGTAGAGGTGGTTGTTGTATTGGCTACGGGCCTACCCCTCGGTTGTGAGGAGGTTGTTTGAGAGAGGAGTTTGGTACTCCTAAGTGTTGTAACAAATCCTCTTCGGTAGAGGTTCCCTCGGTGGGAGATAGTGGATTGGAAATCCTACACGGTGGTGTAGGCGGGGATGTAGAGCAAGGTGCTCGAACCTCGAAACATATAGTTGTGTTTGCGTTTGCTCCACTTGTCTCTTTAACCCTCTCTCACTTTATATTTGTGCATAGCATCATTCTTATTGCCATAGCATATTATATACATTGCTTGTGTTGCCATTGCATGATTCATATTGCTATATCCTTGATTGCTTGGCTTGATTGTGTGTGCACATTTGCTTGGCTTGCTTGTGTGTGTGCCTAACTTATACTTAACCTACAAGAGCTTCACATAGCACCTCAACCCATTCAAGGGGAATCAAGAGGAGTTAGTCCAGAGCCCTTCACGGGGAATTCGGTTACACTTGTTGTGTTGTATTAAGTTTGTGCAAGATTTGCATTAGCTTCCGCATTTAGCGCACATAGTTTTACAATTTGTCCTAGATTAGCACTTACACCTATTCACCCCCCCCTCTAGGTGTTTTTCACTTTTGACTAGTTTTGAGAAGGATTGCCCCTTTTTTGAGGTTAGAATAACCTCTCTTACATTAACGAGGAAGATCATTGCTTCTGCGCGCATTTTCGAAGGAGACTATTTCCTTTCTCAAGGCTCAGTACTTTAAATGCCTTAAATTTGCTCGCGCTTCTAAGCTTGAAGCAGCGGCGGTGCGATCAGGCCATGAGGCCTATAAATAGGACACTTGAAGTACTCTTCAAGGAAACAGTCCATTCATGACATCTCCTGGTTATTCAGAGAAGGATACTCAGATCTCTGAAATAGTGGGGGTGCCCACTCTGGTCATTAACCGGCCAAGAACTGGTGAGTCTCAGTCATCCAGAGACTTTACCAATGGACTAGCGACTTTAGGGAGTTTATCTCCCTTAATTTAGCTTTTTCAGCTGCCTCAGGGATTGATTTCCCTTATTCTTCATTTTGTATCTGACTGATTTGCAGAGCAGGGCTTCAGTCCTATTTTCCAGCTTCCCGGCGAAGCTATCATTTTCACTTGATCAAAGAAAGATCATTCCATGCTTGCCTATTAAGTTCGCCGCATAGTAAGAATTGGGACTTAGTCTCTTCAAGGTTGAGCCAGTCTTGCCATATTGGTGGGGTCAAGACTGCGTCCTTCTGGATCAGTCTGGCTTAGCCATATAGGCGATGCTAGGACTTAGCTCTTTTTGACGCTCCTTCAGTATAACTGCCTTAGGCGGAGCTAAGACTTGGCTTATGCTGAGCTAGCCCATCATCACTGTGCAAGCGAGGCTATCTTCTGCTTAACTGAAATCAATCCTTAAATTGCAACTGAATCAGATATAAATTGCTTCGCCCAAAGAATTTGACTTAGCATATCATGCTTACATTTTTCTTTGATTTACTGCTAACCTGTTTCCAGTTTGCGTTGCAGTGAACTGTGCCCACCAATCTTTCGACTTGATGAAAGAGACCAGGGACTTGCCTCTTGATCTTCTAGTTGAAACTTTAATCCTAAGCAGGAGGAACAAACTGGGGCAGTTGATGCGTGTTCTTAGAAGAGCTTGGCAGTCACTTATCCGAGATGATCCACTTCGAGAAGGGGCTGGTAGTCGCTTATTCGAGATGATCCACTTCAGGCAAGCGGACATCACCGATAAGGTCTCGGATCCTTCCTTTGCCAATTTTCATCAAAGAAACGCCAGCTTTCTAGTGGCAACCGTCCTTTGCCAATTTTCATCAAAGAAGATCCGGCTTCTTGATGACAAAATCTGCCATTATGCGAAGGATTATGGCCTTGTGCCGGAGGAAGGCCTTTCGTGTCCAGTTGGTTTAACTTATCACCTTGGAAGTAGATAGGACAACTTGTACGCCTTTGGAGTAAATGATTCTGTTGCATGAAAGACAACCTTAATGTAGTAGTATCAATGTATCTTTCCTTTTGAATCAATAAAAGTTTATTTTCTGCTTATCTACTTTGTTTCCTTCCTTTTTGATCCGAGATCACCTGAAGTGGACCAACTTAGGCAAGTCTTTTCCCTATGAGGAAATGAGAACTCTTAGCCGAGCTAAGCTTCCGGAGAAGCTGAAGACAGATTTCCAAATAAGTCCGGAGCCAGTTTCTGGCGAAGCTAGCACGAAATTTTCGCGAAGTTAGAAATGTGCTTTTAGCGGAGCTAAGTCGACACTGGACTTACGGCGGAGTTAGCCCTTAGCGGGCCTGAAGTAACCCTTCTTGGGAAGGCGTTTTAGGCGCCGTTTCAAATTAATTTGAAACGACTGCCTGCGCTCCTTTCGAGGAGGCGACATTTAGGCAATCATCAGCCTATAAAAGCCTGATCGGGCTGAAAGAGAAGGCACCACTTCTCTTTAAATTTTCAGAGAACTGTAAATCTCTTCTTCGTCTTTCTCCTACGTTTGAAATTTCAAGAACTTCTTCAGTTCTCCAATGGCTTCCAAAAGACGAGCAGGAAAAGAGGTAGCAACCTCTACGACGGAGGGTCCTTCTCCTCCTCCAGTCATCGAACGACCTGGGTAGGGATCTTTCCCTTTTGTTCAAAGATTTTCATCTCTTCTTGAAGCCAGTCTTTCGGCTATCTCATAATGAATCTAGAACGATCCATTGTGATCCAGTAATCTCAGGGAGTTCTCCGCTGGGGATTCCTTCTCGCCTGGTTCCGGAATTTCCTTTGGTTTCTTGACTGGAAATCTAAGACCCAAAGGGTCTCTTCTTAAAGCTTCTATGCGAAGCTATCCCTTAGGCGGTTCACATCCTGTTGAATGATAGGATGCAAAGTTAGCCTTAGAAGCGCGGTTAGAAAAGGACCTTAATGCCCTTGAAATAGTTTTTTTTTAAGCAGCAGTATTCTTCTGGCGAAGTTAGCTCTTAGGGCTTTGTCGCGTTCTGTTGTCCGAGGTCGAGCTTCCAGAGCGAAGCTACTACCTAGATATTTTTTCTATATCCTGCCTTCATGTAGAGTGCGGAGTTAAGCTACAGCTGCGAAGCTGAGCTTCGGGGCGAAGCTATTGTTAGGCCAGCTTCGCTCGGAGATATGTCTTAACAAAAATTACATTATTATTTTAGCTCTCCTTCAGCCGATGAACTAATCATAGTTTCTCCTTATTTTTGCAGTGCACTATATTCCTGGTCCTCTGAACAGTCTCTTTGGCACAGCCAGGGGGCTGGACGGTAATGTCAACCTACAGTTTTAAGGGCAGGCTTCACTATTCAGCGAACGGAGCGCTCCTACTCGGGATGCACATATTCATGCTGGGTATCAACGCACCATGAGAAGCATCTTAACCACTGCTCCCCTTGAAGATTCTGACCGAAGAGTCTATCGGAAGCCCAGCTTCATGTTTGGAGATGCAGCACCAGACAACGATCACCAGCTTCTAGCCGGAGAGGGGCAGTGAATTTTCAAATTGGATGGTGGGAAGTACTATCTCCCCTCTAGCAAGCGGCATTTTCCCTTGTCCTTCTTTCAATGTGTGACGAGGGCTCGGAAGATGTAGTGGCAAGTGACGCGGACTACTGATTTCGTTCACGTAGGAAAGTTGATAACTTCGTCTCCTGGTTATACGAGGGCGGGTCCTCCTCACTGTATATTGGGTCTCCACCCTGAGAACGTACTTCTAGACATCCCGGTGGGAGAAAATCCCGCGGTGGCTCAGACTTTTGAAAATCATTTCTTTAAGGTTTGTGGCAATTATCCGGCCACTAATTTCAGGACCCCGAGGTGTATTTATCCTCCCAAGGCATGGTGGAGGGACTTGACTTTATATGTCCTTGCCCATTTTGAAAAGGATCTGGAGAGGCTGGGACTCTACGAGGCCGTTAGGGCGACCTGTTATGGCATTCAGATGAGCGTAGCGAACTTCTACGCCATCTTTGAGTTGTACTGCCCGGCTATAGGGACCTTCTTCACCCCTGTTGGTGAATTAGGCATGGCTCTACACGAGATGTAGGAAGTCTCTGCTCTATCTTTGGGATCTCTCACATATGAAGAATATTTTCCGTGCGAGACGGAATTGGCACTTCTGGAGAAGTAGGAGCCCGCCTTGTTTGAGACTTACCGGGAGTTGATGTGCCACCTTTACATGTGTTCCAGCATGCATGGGAGCCATAAGGGAGCTTCATACAATTTGAAGAGCTGGAGAAATTATTTGTTCCCCGACCTGGAAGGTACTCCTGAAGCAGCTCATTGTGGAGTTGCAGATGAAGACATCTTTCGCCGGATGCGAGAGCACTCTCAAGGGGATTTTATTCTGGAAGAAGATGGACCCTATGAGAAAGGTGATATTCTTTGGCGTTTCCACCACCAGGCTCGTCAGCCGACGTCCCGGAAGGCACTTCTGGCTAGCTTTTTAACGGTTTGGTTGAAGAGATGTGTGGTGCCATATTCGTCTGGCGATGTCATTCATCTGACTGTCTTATTGCCTATTGTTCGTCTAGTCCATGGTCGTTCTCTTGTACTTCTTCCAGCCATGGTATGCTATATTCAAAGAGGCCTTCGTGCATTGACGGAGGATTTCTGTAGGCCACCAACAACGAAGCGGGAAAAGGGGACTATCATGCTTCGCGACGGACCAAACCCCAGAATTGGTTTGCCATATACTTATTTGATGGCATGGTTCTCCCTTCACTGCCCCTCCATTATCCAAGCCAAAGAGGAGCCCCCAGAAGGTGTTCGCATGGTGCTTCTCCATCGATTCGAGGGGTGTTCGTGGTCACAGACTTATGTGGCTGCGGTCCGTAAACTGCTGTGCCGTCATGACGTCTATAGCCTTTTCTGATGCTTTCCCTACATTCGCGATGCAGGCTATGGTGAAAAATTTAAGGATGTAGGGGAAGGGCAGATGTCATTGAGTCGGGGAGTCTTCAAATGGCTTGTTAGCATCCGGTCATCCCACTTGTTGTATAGAAGTGGGGACACCTGTTACCTGGAGCCCTATGTTCCGAGTCGGTTTGGCCGTCAGTTTGGATATGACCAACTGTATGTAGGCAATCCAAACAGTATCTGGCCTTTATGGGGAGCCTCATCGATGGAGCTCGTGCCTGGCGGTTTTTCATTGCTAGCTGTACTGAGGCGTGACTGTGCATGTCGCTAAGTACTCCTAACCTTCTGACGACCCTAAGATTCTGCCAGTGGTATAGAACCTCGAACTTCACACTCACTGGATTTTCTATTAATTCCTTTGGTGTGAAGTTGATCTCTCAGCGGCTGAAGTGGAAGGTCACTGAGAAGAGCGAGGGTAAGAGGGTCCGCGTCCCAAACCTCAGGGAATTCGTTGTTGTTGATGATAGCGAGGCCTCAGATGCAGGAAGTCCTCGCTTTGAAGGGGATACAGGTGCTAAAGCTCTAGCAACTGTTACTGGTGGGTAGCCATGGCCCCCATAGAACATGTTGATGTGGAAGAAGTGGAGGAAGAAGACCCTGACGTCCACTTCAAGAAAGCGGGAAGGTGGATCTCGTAGGATGAGAATAGTGGAGAAGCCTCGTCGCTATGCTCCTACAGTTATTGCAGAGGGCGAATCATCTGCAGTGGCTCCTCCTCCTGCTCCATTAGTCATTAGGTTGTCGGCTCCTAGGCAGACTGCTGGTAAAGCTGCTCCGGACCCGGGTATGATCAACTCCGTTCTTATAATACAGTCTTATGTATTCCAGACAGCTCATTGTTTACTTTATGATTCAGGAGCTGAGGTGGTGAGAAGCCCGAGAGCTGAGGCTGCCGGAGAACAGGGGGTGCATTATGATCCCCTATTTACTTATAAAGAAGGCGATGAGGCTGGCTATTTCGCCGTCTCGGAAGAGTCTAGAGGTGATGCGGCCGATGTAGGTCCTTCAGGTGCTGGGACTTCAAAAGGAAGCCCTATGGCCTCCAGCTCTTTTCGGTGGACCACCGAGGGTTCAGCGAGCGAAGGCAGGCCAGCCGTTCGTGTTGAGTCTGCCAAAGATTTTCCAATGGAGCCTGAGAGACTGAAGTCGTTGTTGAAGGACTTCAGGGAGAGACTGCGGCCAAGGCAGTCGAGATGATACCATCTCTTGGTAGTGTTTTGACCTTTTGTGAGTAATTCTTCTCTGATTTGATTACACCTTACTTAAACAGAACCTTTCTACAGGTGTTCCGCCTCTGGGTGCATCAACCTCAAGGGAGCCAGCCAATCTTTCTGAGAGAATGAGAGGTGAAGCAAGTGCTTCGACCGCAGCGGATGCTGCTGAGTTGGATACCTTGTATCAAGGCCTGTCCTCCTATCAGCCCAAATCAGCCAGAGAAAATAAATTGAGGGAACGGTAGTCATGGAACTTACCTCACTTCCAACTATATTGGTGAGTGAGATGCCATCGGTTTCGCCAATACCGCCTATCTTGCCAAGCGCGGAGCTGATACTTCTCTAACATTGGTGGTTGAGCCAGCTCTCCAGGAAATCATCATTAGCCCTACTTTGGTTATGGCTAGTGTACTAGTTTCAATGAGGACTCCTCCGAGATTGCCGACGACCCCTCATGTTGTTACATCGAGTGCTTTTATCATTTCATCCATATTTACGCCAGTGAAGGCAGTGGAAGCTCTGTCTTCAGGGGCTGCTCATCTGCCGGAGTAATTGAGGCTGAGAACGAATTCGTGGCTGAGTTAATCGACAGCTTTTATAAGAGCTTGAAGCGATCCATTGCTTTGGTCTTGAAGGGCTCGACTACCTTATTCTCTGCTTTAAAGGTGATCCTCTCCCGAAGCATTGACAGTATCCGAGACTTTGGAGGAGATGACCAGGTCGCCATATTGGAGCTTCTGGTGGGCAAACTCGAGAGGGATGTAAACGAATGGCGCCGTCTTAGCCATTCAGATCTGGAATCTTCAGTTAACGAACAGCTTGCGCATCTTGTTGCTCAGATGCATGAAGCTCATCTCGCCGCTCAAGAAGCTGCTAAGGCAATTTCTTCTGATTTGAAATCCTTAAAGATAAGGAAAGTAGAGCTCGGGGATGTCATAGACGCTTCTAGGAGTGCTCTTCTTGATGCTGAGGATAAAATTGAAAAGGCCAAGGAAATGATCAGGAATGCTAATCTCCTTTTATCCAAGGCTGAACCAGTGCGTCTTGAAGAGACTGCCCGACTTGAACAGCTTAAGGACCAGAATGATGAAGTCTTGTGGCAGGAGCTAGCACAGAGGACAACCTTGGTTGAAATTGAAGCTCGCTTGGCCCAGACAGCGAGCTTTAATGAGGCCGAGTTGAGGTCGCAGGCGCTTATCAGGGCTGCTGAAGAGAGGAAGACTAGGCTGGCCACTCTTGAAGAACAGATCAAGTCCTATGAAGCGCCATTGTAGCTTGTAATATGTGCATTCATGTATCCCTCTTTTGGAATCAATAAAAAGTGATTTTATTTGACTCCCCTGTCGCATTTCCAACTTGTTCTATCTTCTGAATTCTTGCTTTCAAGCTGTATTACAGCCCTTAAGAGGAAACAGAATAATGATATAACTAATCTATTCAGTGGTGATAAGCCGAGAGAGTTAGTCATACATTTGAGAAAATAGTCCTTACTGGACTAAAAGATGAGACTTGGCTATCTGTCGGTTCAGAGGTCGCAATGACATAACCAATTGAAAAGCCACCAAGCTCAAAATTTTGTTATATAAGTTCAGAATTTTGTCATATGATGACAAAGAAATAGTCCTTGTCGGACTGAAAGATGAGACTTGGCTATCTGTCGGTTCAGAGGTCACAATAACATAACCGATTGAAAAGCCACCAAGCTCAAAATTTTGTCATATGATGACAAAAAAATAGTCCTTACCGGACTGAAAGATGAGACTTGGTTATCTGCCGGTTCAGAGGTGGCAATGACATAACCGATTGAGAAGCCACCAAGCTCAAATTTTATCATATAATGACAAAGAAATAGTCCTTGCTGGACTGAAAGATGAGACTTGGCTATCTGTCGGTTCAGAGGTCGCAATGACATAACCGATGGAGAAGTTACCAAGCTCAAAATTTGTCATTCAGAGGTGACGAAATGGACATGATACAAAGAGATAGTCCTTGCTGGACTGAAAGATGAGACTTAGCTATCTGCCGGTTCAGAGATCGCAATGACATAACCGATTGAGAAGCCATCAAGCTCAAAATTTAGATGGGATTTGGAAGAAATCTCAGAGGTATATTATTAACGTGACAACCAGAGAAGTCCACTAAAGACTGAGTGGGACTCAGAAACTTGCTGGGGAGCTAGGAAATGAATTCCATAGAAGATCATATGTCAGAAGTGTAATGTTAAACATAGCATGGAAAGGTCTCATTGTCATTGCGAAAATTGAGGAGATCACTGTCATAGGTTTAATGTCAACTTAACAGCGAAATGGATGCTAGAGGTGTAGTGTTAAACATAGCATGAAAATGTCTCGTTTTCATTGTGAAAATCGAGGAGATCACTGTCATAGGTTTGATGTTAACTTAACAGTGAAATAGATGCCTGAGGTGTAGTGTTAAACATAGCATAGAAAGGTCTCATTTTCATTGCGAAAATCGAGGAGATCACTGTCATAGGTTTAATGTTAACTTAACAGCGAAATGGATGTCAGAGGTGTAATGTTAAACATAGCATGGAAAGGTCTCGTTTTCATTACGAAAATCGAGGAGATCACTGTCATAGGTTTAATATTAACTTAACAGCAAAATGGATATCAGAGGTGTAGTGTTAAACATAGCATGGAAAGGTCTCATTTTCATTGCGAAAATTCAGGAGATCACTGTCATAGATTTAATATTAACTTAACAGCGAAATGGATGCCAGAGGTGTAGTGTTAAACATAGCATGAAAAGGTCTCGTTTTCATTGCGAAAATCGAGGAGATCACTGTCATATTTAATGTTAACTTAATAGCGAAATGGATGCCAGAGGTGTAGTGTTAAACATAGCATGGAAAGTCTCATTTTCATTGCGAAAATCGAGAAAATCACTGTCATAGGTTTAATGTTAACTTAACAGCGAAATGGATGCCAGAGGTGTAGTGTTAAACATAGCATGGAAACGTCTTTCTTTATTTGTGGTCATACCATTCTATGGATGAGAATTGGTAAGTGATTTTAGAGAGGGAATCAAATGGGAACAGGTCCCTCAGGATTTTTAGCAAATCCTCAGCTGTCCACGGGTTTGATATGCCTTTACCAACTACCATTTGAGTCGGGCTAGCCATGCTATTCTCCTCAGCATGATGAGTTGTCCAGGACTTATTTTGGGCTTAAAAGCCAACATTTTCCTCTATCCTTAACCATTAAAGGTGTTGGATCATTCGGTTACTGTATCCGTAACCTTGATTCTTCTTTGAGAGAACCAGTATACGATCGGCTCTATACTAGTTTATGGTCATATGATCTCGTTTGGAGGAAGAGAGGGGCACTCCTTTTGCATATCTCGGATTTAAAGGTCTTGATCAGAGGTGTAATGTTAACTTGATCATGAGAAGGATCCTTATCAAGGATAATACTTCTTTAAGAACTTGCTGTTGATCGGCATCATGAGTAAATCACCATCTGAAGTCATAAGGCGATATGCTCCGTTTGAATAGACTGTTTCTATTACAAACGGTCCCTCCCATTTGGGCTGAAATTTACCTTTAGTTTTGTGCGTCATGATCATTGGTCGTCTGACGGCTAAAACCAAATCTCCTTTCTGGAAGACTCTTTGTTTGACCTTTTGTTGAAGGCTTTTGAGATCCGAGCTTGATAAAACTCAATGTGCTGCTGAGCTTGTAACCGCTTCTCATTTAGGGCTTCGAGCTCTTGAAGACGCAACCGATCATTGTTCTCTGATGTGATCTTAGTCATTAAAGCGAATCGCAATGACGGCATCTGGATTTCTAACGGTATGACTGTTTTACACCCGTATACCAGGAAAAAAGGTGTATTGCCTGTCGGGGTCCAAACCGTGATTCGGTAGGCCCAAAGACATTAACTAAGCTTCTCGATCCAATCTCGCTTATTCGAGGAGACGAACTTTTTGAGTAACTTAATGATTATCTTGTTGAATGCTTCCGCCAAGCCATTAGCGGCAGGATTATAAGCAGTTGAAGCCTCATTCTGAATTTGGTATTTATCACAGAACCGATAGAATACCTGTCTTATGAACTGGGGACTGTTATCATGGATGATCAGCCTAGGGACACCAAATCGATGAATGACGTGGTGTTTGATGAAATTCACCACGTTGAAAGTTTTGACTTCAACCAGTGGTATAGCTTCTGCCTACTTTGAAAAGTAATCGGTTATCGCCAGGATAAACCGGTGTCTTTTTGTCGAAGAGGGGCTAATTGGCCCTACGACATCGATTCCCGTGCTTCAAATGGCCATGAAGCAACAGTTGGGGGAGCAACTCCGGAGGCTGGTGTATGAAGTCCGCATGAATTTGGCATGTTTTACACCTTCGCGCATACTGGATGGCGTCGGCTATCATGGTTGGCCAATAATATCCAAGCCTATGCAATCTGTCTTTAAGTTTTGGACCTGGCTGATGAGCTCCGCATATGCCGTCGTGTGCTTCTTTAGGCACTTCCTATGCCTCTGAATTAGAAATGCAACAGAGGAGGACACCGTCATATGAACGACGGTAAAGTATCTTCAGAGTTGGATCATAGTAAAAACGAAGAGACCTTCGTCTGATAGATGCCTCTTCTTTAGGATTGTCTGGCAGCAGACCATGTAGAGCATAGTCGATGAAAGAAAATCACCAATCTCTCAGCTCAAGATCCATCGAGATATTATAGACCTCTCTGGTTCTTAACATATGTTTAGAGCAGACAAGGTGTCGAGTCGCCACTTTAAGGTGATACTCGGTGTCGACTGGCAAGGTTAGCGTTATTACTAATGCAACAAGAGTATCTGCCTTAGTATTCTGAGATCGAGATACGTGCCCGATGTAGAAGCCATTAAACAGATTAGCCATCGATGACTGCGCGATAATAAGGCGCCAAATCCTCGTGACGGACCTCATATTCGCCTTTAACCTGATTGATAATCATTTTGAATCACTGTAAGCTTCAAGGTAGCGTACCCCCATTCCGTGGGCGAGCTGAAGACCAATAAGTAGAGCATTATATTCCGCTACATTGTTGGAGCATGATTCCGTCAGAGAAAATGCTCTAGGAAGGACATGATTTTGCGGAGAGATAAACACAACCCCTACGCCGGCAATGATCCTGCCTTTAGGACCTATTCGTGATGATCCACCAAAGATTATCTGTCATACTTCATTCTCTAAGGTTACATTGGATTCGAAGACTTCATCTGGAATATCTTCATGAAGTTTTGAGTTTTCCAGAATCAGATGAGCAGCCAAGAACTCTGTAAAGGCCTGGCCTTTAACCGCCTTTTGAGGGATAAAGAGCATTTCGTATTGAGACAAAAGAAGCGCCCACTTAGCTAATCTTGAATTCAATGATCCTGGTTTCGTCATGAGAAGACGCAAAGGATTCACTCTAGAAATGACATGTTTGGTCTGGCCGACCAAATAATGTCGTGTCTTCTGAACGGCAAAGACAAGAGTTAAGCAATCCTTCTCAATAGGATTATAGCGAGATTTCGCCCCTATTAGAGTTTTGCTCAATAATAAATAGCCTGCTCGTGCCCATTGTCGTCTTTTTGAGCAAGCATGGCACCAAGAGAATGGTCCATAGCTTTCACATAAAGCAGGAACGGAGATCAACATGACAAGATTTGTCCTTCGACTTAGATTTCTTCGAATCCCAGTGTTCATCTTAGACAAGGTCTGGGTGTATCCACATAATTTTCCCTGTCTCTAGTGTCAAGGGAACAAGACCCTTATTCTCTTGAGTTTTAGCTGTAGGATATTTGACTTCCAGTCGTGGTGCAGGAATCGGAAAGGTCCCGTCTGGAACTTTGACCTTTGGGGTTTTGCCGAACTCGAGGGTCACCATGTTTGCAGTGACTTTCTTTTGCTCTGACTTCAGCGTCAGGACTCCGGCATCGACTAAAGCTTGAATTCTGTCCTTGAGGACAAAGCACTTGTCGGTAGGATGATGAACCATCCTGTGAAAGAGACAATATTTGGGATCGTTCGTGCGTCCTATTTCATTAGGACGCCGAGCATCCGGCAGCTTCAATTTATTCCCTTTATGGAGTAAATGAAATATTGTGACCACCTGATCGTCTTTGAAGGATTACTATTTCGGAGGAAACTTAGACTCCTGATTATTGAAGCTGCTCTTCTTGGCCTTCGCTTGAACGTCCCCTGACAATTCAACGAGCATAGTCTCTTTCCCTTTGGCTTGAGAAGACTGTGCCATGTCGCCGCGTCCTTTATTATTCATATCCCATTTGCCTTTAGGGGTGGATGGTTCGAACTTTTTAGCCGACTTTTCGGCTATCTCAGCTTACTCGACCAGTTCTTTCTAGGTATGGGCTTTGACAGCCCCCATGCGAATTTGTACTTGGTCTAAGAAGTTGTGCCTGCATGTCTGTAAGAGTATGAGTAATGGCATCCCTGCTGGGCACATCAGAGATAAGTTTCTGAACCGCTCAATATAGTTTCGGACAGATTCACCCTTCTTCTATACGGTAGAGAGGAGTTTGTTCATTGTTACCTCGGTATCATCCTCATAGAAACGAGAAAGAAATCGGATTTTCAGGTCGATTCAGGAATTAACAGAGCCCAGAGGGAGACTTTGGAACCAGTCGAATGCTACCCCTTTAAGATGCCAATGAACAGTCTAGCCATGATAGCATCATTGTCTATAACATTACCGGTCTGAGACAGAAAATAGTAAATGTGCTGGTTTGGCGAGCTCTTACCATCGTATGTATGTAACATTGGTGGTTTGAACTTTGGTGGGTATGGTACTGAATCCATTCCAGCGGGTAAGGACGGACTGCCTCTACTTTCTTTAGTTCATCCCTCTGAGTTAGGGATGCAATTTGAGCTTGGATGCATTTAAGAAATTTAGCGTCTAAAGAAGAATTCTCCTTTGACTTCTCAGTCTTTGATTGTTCATTGCTAAGATGTTCTTCCTCATAATGGTTACTCCCGGTATCATTGTTATTCCGGTTATTGAGGAGTTGGGCGAGCATCTGTTGAATGTTGTCCAAAGCTTCTTGCTAGGTCTTGGAAGTTTGCTCTTGAGCTTTCAACCGTTGACGAAGGTCATCATTACCGTTATCAGCCATATTCACTGATACTCTATCTGTTCGTACCGAGCTGACTGTTGCCGAAGAGGCATACCCACTGTCTTCGTCCTCTTCATTAGACCATTGACTAATCCTTTCATTGGTTCTGGTGAGGTTACTGCAGTTAAGGAAGATGGCTGTTCATAACTGTAAGGTATTGCAACTCTAGATCTGGTGTTCCGGAAGACACCCTCTTCATATACCAAACTATCGCCAAGGCCCAGGCTATAATCCGGATCTAGAGAACTGTAGGGGGTATCGCGCGACGCTCATCTGTCCCTACGCAGCTCTCGTCCCCTTCCGATCATGTTCACGGATGCAGAGGGCGGATCTTGCGATACGCTCCTTTTGCGATGTTTTACCGGAGCTTGCACCGACAGTCGATCAAAAACTGATCGTCGGCCTGGAGGAGTGGCAGGGATTGGTCCTAGCCGCAATGGACTGAGTGGACTGTCACCAACTGACATCCCACTTGTTGACAACAGGAGGGAGAAGTTTGGAAAGACTTTGACTTCCGTTTGCTTGTCAAGAATGCCCGCATGTCAGACCCGGCCGGGCCTAAACGATCCAGCGCAGAGGCTCTCTTGGATTGCGCATAGAATGACGTCCTGTACTTTTCATCACCGCAGAGGTAATTAGCATTAAATAATGCTTTAGCCCTAACTTCACGGTTAAGAACCTTGAGAATGTCCTTAGGTGCTGAAGCTGCATAAGCACCACTGTCAACACTTAGGGACGATCCCTTAGCTCCGCTGCGAAGGGCGAGTTTAGTACTTGAAGAACTGGGGAACGAAGCACACTGTGGTGCTTTATCCGCTACGTTGCTGCGAAGGTGATTAGCCCTAGATAGTGCCTTGGCTCTAAATTTGCGGCTAAAAGCTTTAGAAATGCCCTTGGGCGCTGAAGCTGCATAAGCACCGCTATCAGCACTTAGGGGCAATCCTTTAGCTTCGCTACGAAGAGCGAGCTTAGTACTTGAAGAACTGGGGAACGAAGCACACTGTGGTGCTTTGGTTCCAGCTTCGCGGGTGCGAACTTCATACGTACCTTGAGGTATCGTAGTTGGCACACCATTAGTAGCTTCGCTCATAAGAACGAGGCTGGCGCGAGGAGTTACTGCTCTTGAATTAGGCGAAGGCATAGTTGTCATCGTAACTTCGCGACTGATAGTCTCGACGAAGCAGGCAGGCATCTTGCCTTTTTCTTCGTGAGAGAGACGAACTTGTGGCGTAGCTACGCCTGAGACTTCATACAGAGTTTTCTGCTTTGGCCTCCACATCTGCTTTGAAAAAAGAGAGTTAGGTTCGCGGGAACCTGACTAGCCACACACGAGACTGGGAGGTGTTAGAAGGATTCTGCTTCCGGTTTCTACTCTGAAACCTTGGCCATCGAGACCTTTCTATGCTTTCGTGCATGGAGCATTAGACCACCCCCAGAGAGGAGTTCTTTGAATTTTCCCTGGTCGAAGTGAACGACTAGGTTTTCGAAGGTAACAGGCTGAAGATTCTGACCCTTGCATTGCGGGCCTGCTTCCTTATTGCGCCAGAGGACCATGGTAGGCTCGCAGGGAGTCTTATCTGTCTTCACAGGGACTTGCTTCGAAGATTTAGCCAGAGGGGCTCTAGCTACATTGGCTTCCTTGAATTCAGGAGTAGACCCGAAGGTCTGTTCGTCGTATTGCGACACTTGATTCTCAACAGTGGAGAATTGGTTCCCCAGCGGAGTCGCCATCCTGTTTTCCATTGATTTTGCAGAGAGGAAAACTTACAAAAAAAGGATCGAGGAGCTAAATTACAAGTATTCTAAAAGATTACAAGTAGATCTCCTCTGAGATTCTGGAGAAGTGTGCCGATAGGAGTCTGGTCAGCGCGTGACCACTTTGTCCCTTTAACGATGCGATCGATGGGATTTCCTTCTCGCCTGTTTTGGAGAATCGGAGAATAGAAGGTTGGTAGAACTCTCTTGTTACTTCTCAAACTGCCTCCACTTGAGAATTTCTTCTCGCTTGGTTCCGGAGATTCCTTGAGAGGAAGATCTTAGGGTATCAGCACCCTGATTAGAGAAGTAGTTCTCTAAATTCTTGGAAGTAAGAGAATAGATCTCTGTTTAGCCGTCTCTCTGTGTGCGTGCCTCTACCTATGCGCGTGTGTCTCTGCCTGTGCGCGTGGTGGCTATTTATAGAGAGAGCAGGGGTATAATTGTCCCTTGAAAATCTGGAAACAGATTGAGTCAATCTGTTTAAATCTAGAAAGTAGGTTTGCTGCGAGGCTAGAATCAGCTTCTGCGAAGCTAGGAATAGCAGATAGCGTCAATCTCCTGATCTGTTTTGATTCTTTTCAAATAACTGAAAGATCTCCCCTAATCCTCTTACTTGTTTTAGGAGAGTCAAGAGATTATGGTAAACAACTGCCAAATTTGATCTCAGATTTGATCTCGATTAGATTTGATTCTGAATAGATTTGATCTCATCTGGAGATTTAATTAGTTAAAGTTGACCATAACAGTTCCGCAGTGGAGCTAGAAGGAGCATCTGGCGAAGTCAGAAGAAAGTTCTTCAGCAGAGCTGGATAAACATTTGTGGCGAAACTACCGAACATCCTTCTGCGCGGTTGCGTGTGGCTTCGAGCGAAGCTAACTCTCTGCGGAGTTAACTGAGCACTTCAGGCGAAGTTGTAAGTTAGCTCACTGATAAAGCTTTGAACAGCTTCAAGGCGAAGTTGGACAAACTTAGCCTCTCAGGCGAGGCTATCCCCTCGGGCTTATGTGATGCTAAGTGTTGAGCTAACCTAGCATCTTAGACCTACTTAGGTCTCTTCAAAGACAATCTGGGCTTACTGTCTGCTTCATTGGATCAGTAGAGTCCAAGTCGCTGGTTTGTCCCTCGGAGATGGGTAAAAACTGGTCGTCAGCTTGTCTGCCACTTGTCTCTTATAAATGTCAACAAGTTAGACATTGTTCAGGCCAGTCAAGAATCTTATCTTTTTTAAAGTGTTACATTGTCATGTTTACACCATATTATCCTGGCCATAGGGCCAGAATCCGGTAGCCGGCCGTCCGTTGATTCATCCTTTATCCTTTTATCTTCTTGCATTTTGAATATCTACTCAGGATTTAACGATCTATTTCTTTATCCTCAGCGACACTGATAAGATCTTCAAACAATCCATTTTTTTCTTGAAATTTGATGAGATTATCACATCTGATATATCCAGTTTTTAAATAAGATGTCTTCTAAAACCTTTGGATTTGAATCGATCCCTTTCTTTTGAACTTTTATATTTAATTGAAAAAACCTGTTAATCTCTCTCTTCTTTTTTTAATTACTCTACACGCCACTAGCATAAAAATACATCAAATAACAAAGTTTTATTATAAAATAAATGCAAAAATATGTCATATGTGATAATTATATATGCAATGTACATGTACGATCACGTGTTGTGGTTGGATAAGAAGCAGAGCGCTCGGCTTTTCAGATTCGGAGGATGCTTCGGGTGTAGGACATATTCCTTAAGGAAGCCCAGGTGGATGTAGTCTTTCAGGTACCTTTGGTGAGTCCATCAATGGGTGATCTTCTACCTCTTATCGTCGTGGTAGGAGTAGTACTCTTCTACTTGGGGAAGTGATGGATCGTACTGTATGAGTCTCGGATACTTGACCCAGGGTTGATCCTTGACAGTGTCGAAGACTTTGTTAATGAGAAGCCTGAGCGGAGTGAATTGCTCTATTGGCCTGTAAGCTCAGAGCGGACTCGATGAGAAGATCGAGGCGCTTGTCTCTTGTAGGGAGGCTGCCTCCTATTCCGATCCTGGGGATGGGTGAATGCTTCGTGCAAAGACTTCGACTTTCTTTCGTGGTCGCTAGGCTTCGCTGAGTGGTTAGAGAAAGTATTCATTGCCTCCAACTGATGTGGGGCTGAGCTCAGAATAGAGCCTCGCTTATCCGGATAATATTATGCTTCAGAAGATGTTTGTACAAGGGGTGATAGACTTGCAGTTCGTTGATGAACACGAGTACAGAGACATACTTATTGTAATTAAGGACCTTGTCCCGTTGGCTATGGAAGTAGCTGATGTAAGATTTGAGGCTGTCGCTCTGTCTCATCTTAACGGTGAGAAGATGTTGGTTGTTCCTCTCAGTCTTCCGGCGAGATGCGTACTGGGTGAGGAACACTTCAGACAGCTCCTCGAAGTTATGTTGAACTTGGTCACATTTGGATGCAGGGAGTAAAACCAATCCTAGGCCACACATTTCAGACTGGTAGGGGAGGTAAGGCACATGAACGGATCATTGCATGAGTGGACTATCATTTTGTCCTGAAAATGCCTGATGTGTTGAACTAGGTCGCTCACTCTGGAGTAGTAGTTGAAAGTTGGAGTCGAGAACTTTTCGGAAACTCGCACTCCAGGATCTCCTTGGTGAGAGTTAGGGACTTTGGCAGTTGAAAGCAATGGAAACTTTGCAGCTTAACCTCCATGATCTGTCTTTGGATCAACTCATCGAGGGCTTAGAAGTCAGAAGATACATAGATTTTGGGTTCGACTTTCGACTGTCAGTTTTTGGTTATTTTGAAGGGCAGCAATTTGGAGTTGGTTGTTGAGCTGTCTCAATATCTCCTATTCGCGAATGGCATTCTCACAGTCGAGAGCCGCTGCTTTCGATCATGATCTGACTAGGCTTGTTGCTCCTTCATTTGTTCTTTCATGTCAACGAGCATTTGAAGGAGCTGTTTTTCATGTTACTATGGTGGTTGCGCGACGGATCGACGACAAGCGGGGAGACTGTGCCCCAATGGTACTGATGGAATTGCCCTTTGATGTGGCTCCGTTGAGGGTGACAGTTTGCTTTCTCGGGCCATCGATGTTATTGAAGAAGCTTTTTGAGGAAGGCTTTGTGGTTTTTGTGAGGAAGATCTCTCAGATCTCAATGAAAGCACCAGTTTGTAGTGGTGATTTTTCATCGCAAGTGATTGATGGTCGATTCTCTCCACAAGCGAGAGATGAAGGGGGATAATGCAAGTAAATAAGCACAACACAAAGAAAAAAGAGACACATGATTTTATGTGAAAACACTTAATCGGGAAAACACGGGAAGGAGAAACTTCACTATAATTTTCAGATGACAAGAATTACGGGAGTTTGGAGACATCAAAGGTCTAAAAGTATCAAAGTATTAGAGTCTCAAGAGGTCGTCTTCCCCAAACTCGAAAAAGTCCTCTTTTTGTTGGAGGGGGTGGTCTACTTATACTTGATTGGGCTGTTTGTCTGGAGGCAGATGAGTACGGGCAAAATCTTCTCGATTGCACGTTTGCACATTGTGACAACCACGATCAATGATGTTGGTTTGTTGGGATTACATGCAGGAAAATCCACAACTGTTCATAACTGCCACGCTGAGTGGTGTTACACAATATGAACGTGGAGGATTATGAGGCCGCTTACTGTCGGGGAGATCAGGAGGATTTGTTATTGGAGCTGCCTAGTTCAAAGCTGAAGTCTTCGGAATGAAGGAAGCACCGGAGTGAGAGAATCTCGAGGAAGTCGGAATAACATGAATTTCGGAGGAGAGCTTTGATGTACCTCAAAGAGTTAGAAGGTGAGGAATTGTCATCTTGGATGGGGTCAAATTTTGACCACTACAGCATGAAAAATAGAAATTAGATAACCAAAAATATTAGAAATCCTTAAGGAAAGTGGGTTGGCCTGACAATGTCAGTTTTTTGAGTGTTTTTCTTTCTATTTAGAGAGAAAACTATCACAGCCCAGAGAAAACCAGCTGGGCTAATTTTTTGCCAAACAAACACTTAGCTGGAAAAAGGCCATGGGGCCCACAAATTAAGAGAAAATAGCAACTTTTCAGCCTATCTTCTGGAAACAAATAGGCCCTTAACATAAAATTTTAAGCAAATTTCATTAGGAGCTACTCTGCTAATCCTCTCACCTCTGGTAAAGTTACCACCACATCAGGAACGATTTTTGTTGAAATCAGGGAACCTTTTATGATCAATAAACCAAATTTCTTCTCTTGAAAATGATTAGGTCGGTAGTGGACGGATTCTTTGATATGCTGCTTCTTAAGGACTGATTGGCACACAAGGATCATCAATCAAAAGATCGAAAAAAACTCCATGGATGCATCAACGAAAAATAAATAATTGTTTGTTACTTTGGTAAGGAGTTTAGATAAGACATGCTCATCTAACCAGACTAAGCATACTGCTTTCGGCGGCGAAAAATTGGCCGACGATGACGAGAGAGAAAGAGGAAGATGAATTTGGAGGGACGGGAGGAGAGGGAGCGATAGGGCACTCTGGTGAGAGGGAAAAAGAGAGAAATTTGGAGATAGGTGAGGAGAGGGCAGGGTAGTGGTCTGATCAGCTTTATCGAGGAGGAAGAAGGAGAAGGAGGGAAGAAGAAGGAAGAAGGATGGGGGAGAGGAGAAAAGGAAGGAGGGGAGACAGGAGGCCTAATGCGACGAAGGAGGACGGCGTGTGACGACAACAACGACAGCGGCGAAGGCGCTACACTCTCCACCCTCTCGCATGAAATGAAGATGGGCATACAAGACGAATAAAGTTTGTGAAGAAATCACGTGATATAATATCACTTCGCTCGATTTTAATAATATATTCAATAGTTTGAAACTCGACTCTCTCATATTTGTCGAATGGACAAGCACCTCATATTACTGCTTCATTAGTCTACATAATTTAAAAAGTATTGTAAAAACAAATGCATCAATCTCATTTTAAATACAACAATCAATTTAAATAAATTAATCATAAAAATTTATAAAAAAACTTTCAAGTTTGAGGACTGACATATTAAATACTATATTATTGACTTGCATGAGTATGATATAGTTGCATTATAAGAATCACATTGGAGGTAAAATGTGAGAATGTAAGAATATCTATTTCCATCAATAGGAATAGGAATCACCATAAAAATGACCAAGAGAATAATATTTCTTTGAGTAAATTACAGAAAACCCCGCTATACAACCAGGAGTATGACACTTTGCCTCTCTGATTTTTCAAAATCGGCACTTTATCACCTGAGATTAACACTCGTCAATTTTTTCGTTAAAGGGGGTCACGTGACCAACAAATGACCCCCTTAAACATCCTAATTAATTTTAAGCAATCTTAATCCTCACCTAACTGCCAAAGTTATGTTAAAAGTCCTAAATTCAATTTCACCTTTTATAGATTTTAATATAAAATTTATTACCTTTTATAGATCTCTCCAATCCAAAATGGATTTGATCACTAACCTTTCTCATACTTTTTTGATGAATCCATGGTTGAAAGAGGAATCAACCCAAAGTTCTTTACTGAACAGAAAATTAGGATTGTCTTCTTCTTACTTTTATAAGAAAGTGAGAAAAAGTAGGATCTTATATAGTAACAGGAATGACGATGAAATTATGATTAGTTTTAAATTAATTAGCCTAAGACGGTTCAAGAGAGTCACGTACTTATCACTCGGTGAAAAAGTTAACAGGTGTCAGCCCCAATGGGGGTAAAGTGCCGATTTTAAAAGATCAGGGAGCAAAATGTCAAACCCCTCCTAATAGTATAGGGTTTTTTTTTGCAATTAATCTTATTTTATCAAATTTTTAACATAAAACCGACGTCTATTCATTCTCAGCGAGCAGTGATTGAAACCGTGAATCCCGACGGCGATTGAGTTAATTTAAAAAAAAAAAACGGTGGGGTCAGCTTTTAATCAGCGCATTAAATCCCGCCCTTCCACGGATGACAGTCTCTGTAACTTTCCTCCCAACCAAAGGGCGTTTTGTCCACCCGTTGAAGCTAATTCTGATAACGTCACTCCGATTTTTAAGACACCACCGCCAGGATTTCTCTCACTGTCAGCGCCCGATGCGAGATAGAGGTGTGAGTTTATTTAAAATAGAGAGTATATACAGTATTCCCTAAATCTCAACGTTTAAAAGATCAGAAAATATTCTCCGATCCCTCCGTCACCCCTCTCTCGTCTCCTCTTGAAGTCCACTCCTGCTCGAATTTGTCCGATGAAAACCCTAAAAATGTCCCTTCTTCTACTCCCAAAATCCTAATTTTCTCTTGACCTCGCCAGTTAATGGCAACGTCAGCCTTCAAATCGACGTCGAGGCGGTCCTCTATTGCCCCCGGCGACGCCGGATCGTCCAACCGAGCCGCCGGAGCTAACCGACGGTCAAGGAGCCTCAGCCGCTACTCCGGCCGGTTTCCGCCGCCCCCCGCCTGAGACCGAAGATTTTACCACTCCGAGGGGCAAATTTGTAAATAAGACGAGAGGCTCGGAATTTCCTGAGATCAACCTCGATGATTTGGCTGATGATTTCTTTGGAACGAAGGGGTTCGAGGTTGAGGAGGATGAAATTCGGTCGGGTTTGGTTCGGTCCGGGCGGTCCAGTAGAAGGAGCGATGATGAGAGATTAAGGATGGAGACGGAATCGTCTCGGAGAAGGGGGCGGTCGGTGTCGAAGAAGGGCAGCCTTGGGAATTGCGATGGATCGAGGCAGCTGAGGCGATCGGTTTCGGTTGCGAGACGTCGGAGTGATGGGTTGGAGGTAATTTAGGAAAACATTTGCTACTTTTGGATAATAAAGTTGGTTGCTTGGTTTTGATTTTCTTCTACTTTGATTGGTTATAGTTTTAGATGCATCAGCATAGTTTTAGCTTTGGTTGCTAAATTGTTATCATTATCGGTGTTAAATGTGTAATCTTGGAGACGATTGCTTTTTGTAATTTAAATCAATGCCCTTGTTTTGTCATCAGGAATCTATCCGCGGGTTTTGGGTTTTCCTGGTGGTCTAAAACTTTGTTGATTGAGCTTTGTCATTTAGGATCCGTTGGTAATTATGTGATGATGATCATTAAGCTTCTTAATGTCTCTAGTATGGGCAATTGATTACTAGGTTTTCTGGTGTTTTTATTAAATTCTGTTCACTGCTTAAACCTCTGGCCTTGGAAAGATAAAGAAATATAATATTTATCAGCTTACTAGTTGTTTGGTATTTTCCCCTTAGCTTTAGTGTATCTTCATTAGTTGAGTTTTCTTGTGGTCCAAAGTTTTCTAACTACGCTTTCCCTTTGGTATTGATCTGTTGTGCATCAGCACAAGGTTATGGAGCAATCTTTCATCTTTTATAGTTATTCTTCCAAAATGCTACTAGATTGGGGATTGTGCGATGTTTCTTCTTGCTTTTCTGTACCTTTGTAAAGCTTAGAGTAGTGATATGGGAATATCACAATTCATGGTATAAATATAGCTGCCTTTAAATAATTTCTCTTTCACTTTTGGGAACTTTGTTATTTGATGTTAAATGTGGTAGTTTTGGCCCTTTTGGGTTTACTACTTCTTGATTAAGCTTCTTGACTTAAAGGCAGCCATATGTTAGCTGTATTCTTTCTTCACACAAGAAATCTTACCAATCCATTTCTCATAAATGTTCCAGATGTTGACCAATATGTTTCACCGTGGTGCGTATATTTTCTCATAAATACCTGATGTTCCCCACTGTGTTGCATTAGCTGCTAAGCTGAAGAAAGGGAGCCCTTTGAGTATAATGGGATTTGCTCTGTTACACTACAAACAATATCAGTTATTCCATACATTTACATTGGGAAAATTTGTTCTGCTTGATCCAATATGACACTGTCGGGATATTTGGATATTGACACACTAATTAAAGCACAGAAAGGACTTGGTTGTACCTAAAGCAATTCCCTTTGAGACTGAAAATAAGGTGTCTAATGCATTAATTCGACAAGTTGTGTACCTTGCATTTGATTATTTTTCCTCACCTACGAAGCAATGAATACGTCTATCGGGAAGCCATATGTGGATCAAATGCAACACATTTTTCAGGACGGCGTTAGAGTCTTCGGGTTCCTTGTTGTGCCCTTGACAGGAGTGTTTGCATTCATGCTTCTTAGCTCATCACAGTTTTGCAGACGGTTGAGGTTAGGTTATTTTATAACTTGATCATATCTCGCATGCTTAACGAACAGATTTAACCATTAAATATATTTAGTGACATGGACATACATCATCTTTACGCAATGTCCTAGAAACTATATTGCACAGACACAACCACTTTGACACGAACATGATACGGGAATACATGGAAAAATTCTTAAAAACACACATGATACGTGTGTCTGACACGTTTTGGACACGGTACGACTCTATGATAGAAGTATTCATGCTACATAGCCTAAAGTCATTTTGGATATTAATTTCTTGGTTATGCTCACCTAACTATAGTTTAGAAGCATAATGTGGGAGAAATAAGGAATTTTGTTGCAATATATGTTCTTTTATTTTGTGTTTTGTTCTAATGGTCTTTGCCATTCGTCTTTTGTTTCTTTTGATCTTTAGACCTCGTACATATTCCATCTTTTCTATTAACAAAGTGCGATGATGTGAAGGTACCTTGTTAGGGTTTAGCGGAAAGCCCAAATATAGTTTACATGTTATATGGGTTTAATGGGCTAGGAACCCCATGTCCATAAAGAGACACCCTTGTGAGAGTTCAATCCAAATTTATGTAACCATCTATCTCTTCTACCTCTCTGCTTAATATGGGACCGATACTCACCTTATATCCCTTCTTACTGAACTCCATAACTAGACTAATGAGGCCATTTTCCCCACCAGTGATTGGATGCATCATTCATGACATACCCCAATATGTTTTCCCCTCGTTTTTGACAAAGCGTAAAATCCAGGAAAGGAGTTGAGTAGTGGGTACTTAACTCAATCTTTATAAGAACAATAACAAAGCCTTTATACTAAATTTTTTTTGGGTGGATAGTTGACACAGAATGAAATGGGAAAATTAGGGTTTACGGTGGGATTGAGGATGAACTAATTTAAGGCTTTAGGAAAAAGATAGAAATTAAGGTTTTACACCTAAAGACCCAGGTGAATCGCTTACCTACTTTATGCATCACACACAAAGATTTCAAGAATAACACAATTATGGTTTCCAACTATAATAACTTATTCACTGATTCTCAAATAAAATCCTAGAAGGTTATTTATATACGAAAGCTACTTACACTACTCGTGCCAAGTCATTCTCCTAATCATAAAAGAAATAATAAAATACTATCAAAAGAACTAATAAAAGACTACTCCTATTCCTACTCCTAATAAAAGACTACTCTTACGTCTAATCAAATCCA
Source organism: Agave tequilana (assembly GCA_038442645.1). Taxonomy (NCBI): domain Eukaryota; kingdom Viridiplantae; phylum Streptophyta; class Magnoliopsida; order Asparagales; family Asparagaceae; genus Agave; species Agave tequilana. Next base: position 103,949 of record JAVJIF010017098.1, read on the forward strand.
ACTCCTTCTCTTGCTCAAATAGGTCTTCCAATAGCTCTTGGATTTTCAATGTCCTCATCAATTATGGATTTCATGTCCCAAACAGGTGTAGGACCTAACTCTTCCCTAAGATGCATACTTTTTAATTCCCAACTCACCACCAAATGTTGGGGGTTACGTGCATGATTTTATTTTGACATAAAAATGGCAATTCCGCCCTTGGAGCTAAAATGGGATGCTATTAGTAGGTGTTTGGTAAGAGTAAAGGAGTTATGCACTAACTTTATCCGAACACCCATATCCAAACAATGCCCAACTCTTCTCATAAAGAATTGCAACACTATGACTTATGACATTTGGAGATCTATCCCAAGTTTAGGAACAGTTAATATTTGTTGTTACATTTTTATGCATGTGTTTTGAATGTCTGATGTCCTAAATCAACCTTTTAAGCATGTATGGTGTAGATGACTCATAAATTTTGAAAAACAGATGCATGAATTTAGGTGCCCCTTCCGTGATTTGTACTCTGGACCTCCTCTTCCCCTTTACTCCCTCTATTTCTCCTTTAACCAACTGAGTCATAGATAACTTGTTAATCATGTGAATGATGTCATACCCTGACCTCTTCACTTTCTCTTAGATTATCTCCTTTAACCAAATGATTTCTTGTGAGTTCTATGTAAATAACTAGTTAATTGTGTGGTTGATGTCAATTCTTGCAGGACAAGATTAATTGTGAATTAAGATGCCATGATCGTGTTGCTGGAGAGAGGAATGGTCTTAATGGAAATGACCGTAACTCGAGGCTGCGACGATCGGTCTCTGTTGCTCGGTATCCGTGTAGTGATTTGGAGGTACTCTGCTCTTCTTGTTTGTGCTTGGTGAAGTATGATGTTTTGGGAAGCTAATCATGTCATTCCTTGCTTTTCATAAAACATAGATATAATATGGTTATCAAATTTATGGAAATGCATATGCATTTTCAATATGTTTTCCCCTCTTTTTTGACAAAGCGTACAGACACAGAAAAGGGGTGAGGTAGCAGGTTTTTGCTCAACTCAAATTTTATAACAACAACAACAAAGTTTGTATCCCTTGTTTTAAATATCGGTCGAGTCGGCCGAGATATCGTCTGATATCTCCTTTTTTATCTGCGCCGATACGATATGGAGAAATCGTTCGCCATATCGTTTGCAACAAAAAACGGCCGATATTTGAAATATCGGCCGATAAATTACCCGATATCGGCCGATAAATCACCTGATATATCACCCAATATGAAATAACTTATTTATTGCACGACTGCGTGCAAATATACATTATTTTTTTACTGACTTTGCATGCACATTACATCATTTTTATTAGGTAGATATCTATGACTCTAAACTAACTTTTAATTATCAGTATTTCATTATATATAGTGTCCAATATGAACGCCCTATATGCCCGCGTATCCCCGATATCTCTCTCGATATACGATATCCGATATGAAACCCCCCATCCGATACGATCCCGATATCTGATATTTAGAACCTTGTTTGTATCCCAAAATTTTTTGGGTGGATTAATATAGGATTTCATGTCCCAAATAGGTGTAGGGGCTAACTCTCCCTTAAGAGGTATGCTATAACTCCCAACCTCACCACCAACAGTTTTTTTTTTTTTTTTTTTTTTTTTTTGGGGGGGGGGGGGGGGGGGGGGCTTACGTGCATAATTTTGTTTTTTTAATAGAAAAGACAATTCTTCTCTTGGAGCTAAAATGGGATATTAGTGGGTGCTTGTAGGAGAAAAGGAGTCACACACTATATTCTAACACCCGTATCCAAACAATGCCTAATGGTTCTCATGAACAATTGCAACACAATGACTGATGACATTTGGAGATCTATCCCAAGTTTACAAACAATTAATATGTGTGGTTACATTCTTATTGTGCATGTTGTTTGAATTTCTGATGCCCTAAATCAACCTTTTACGAATGGTGTAGATTACTCATAAATTTTGAAAACAGATGCATGAATTTAGATTCCCTTCCCATGGTTCAAACTCTGGACCTCTACTCTCCCTTTACTCACTTGATTTTTTGCTTTAACTGAGTATACAGATAACTATTTAATTGTGTGATTGATGTCATATCTTGACCTCTTTGCTTTCTCTTATATTCTTTCCTTTAACCAAATGAGTTCTGGTGAGTTCTATGCGTATAACAGTTAATTGTGTGGTTGATGTCAATTCTTGTAGGACAAGATTAATGGTGAACTGAGATGCCATGATCGTGTTGCCGGAGAAAGGAATGGTCTTTATATAAATGACTGTAGCTCGAGGCCACGTCGGTCTGTCTCTGTTGCTCGGTATCAGTGTAGTGATTTGGAGGTAACTCTGCTCTTCTTGTCTGAGCTTGGTGAAGTATGATTTTTGTGAAAGTTAATCATGTCATTGCCTTGCTTTTTTTAAAACATAACTGTAATTTGTTGAAGTCAAATTATGGAAATGATATGCATCAACTTAGGGCCTTTTGGTTAAGGGTGAAAGTGAGGAAGTGAGGAATTGAGGAAGTAGTAATAATTCCCTTGGAACTTGGGAATTGGTTAGTAAGTTTTCCGGTGTTTGGATGTTGTTGGGAAGTGTGGTTTGGTATTTTGTCTTTTCCGGTATTTGGATGGTAATGTGAAAGTGGAAGTTGAAAAGTTGACCACAAAGTTGACCGTAAAATAATATTAAAATAAAAATTAATTAAGAAAAATAAAAAATAGACTATAATTAGAATGCAAGTGAGAGTTACATGGTCAAAAAATTAACTGTCTTGTGCTACAATTTATTACGAGTGTGATTTACATGACCACAAAATTAACTGTAGCACTCTGGAAGTGAGGAAATGGTTGTGTAAAAGAGAAAAGATAAAAGGAAAAGAGGTTTTCTTATTTTCCTTTTCCGGTGTTTGGATAGATAGGGAAGTGAGCAATTATACTTCCCTATTTTCGTACTCCGCCCACTTCCTTGCAACCAAACAGCCCCTTAGTGTAACTTCTTTGCGTTACTTTTCTAGAACTCTAATGTTTATGTAGATTTTAAATTTATTCTTGTAGTGGCCAAGAAAGTATGATTTGTTTTATTATTGGTTATATGCCCTAATGTTAAGAACAACTCTTGTCTTGCGATTCCATGAGCTTTTTTTATTCCTCTTCTCTTGCACCATAGTTTCCTATGTTACTCTACATCAGATTTGATCATGTTTTGGATGTGTCCCAACTTAGAATAGTACTGTTCCATGAAACGTGAGCACGGATATGGGATATGAATACGACACGATACAAACACAAAGATCGGCTAATTTGAACGACTAGAATACATTTATGACATGGATACGCCAAATATTATATGTATATATTTGTATTTTGTGTGTCCATGTACACACACATGTAATATACATGCATAAATATGGATATGATAAAAATATGACGTTGTACATGTACAAGTATACAATCCTAATTGTACTTGTGGACGTGCCTTAATATTCATTATCTGTAGCATGAATGTGAAAGATTATAACACTTAAAGAACACATGCTAGATGTTACAAAATATTTTGAGCCACATAAGTCATTAATAATGTGAACAGTTTTTACGAGAAACTAGACAAATTATATACGTGCAATGCATTACATGTAACATAGTTGTAAACTCTTTAATCAAAATTAGTTTTTTTGGTTTAACTTTACGGTCTTGTTTACGTCTAGGATATGTTAGGAGGAGCATCCAACACATATCAGTCTTGTATCATAGTATTCAAGTACGATCAGACATGGGTACGTCTCTTTCGATGAAGTATCTATGTTACATCGAGTATACTTATATATATAACATCAAAGGAAAAACTCATTTAGATTTCAGTTTTCTTGGACACATGACGTTATTGGGCAGAAAAATTTAATATATTTTCTCCTATTGGAACGTGAAGTAGCTTCTAAAGGTTTTGATAAATGATCATCATTCCAAAATCCCTTGCCAATTGCGATTTGAAATAGTGAATTGGGTATCATAATAAGTTAAACTCCAATTGGGCACAGTATGCTCTCCTTTGGTCTTGAGGAGGCATAAAAACCACAACACATGCCTCCTTGAATGGTCCACATTTGAAATACAAACATATTACCTTCCTCCAATAACTCAAAATAGAATGTCAAATAGTTTATCTTCCCAAAGGCAAAACATATCTTTCCCAAAGCAAAACATACCTTAGAATGATAATAGGATATAACAAAACTAAGTATTCTCTATATTATGTGTATTACATCATCCATTTACAATGTTTTCGTATGTCGTAATATAATATAAAATAGTAGTACAACATGGTTTGTTGGAGAGAAACAGTTCACCAAATATCCCGACTCTGGGCGCTGTTTTCTATTATGATGCCTAAACTTGCTACTTATTATATTACACGCGCCGATAATAAATTGTCTATTCCATGCTCCATAAAACAAATATTCATTACATAATTTGTTTCTTTGTGTCTATGCTGCATCCATATCCCAAGTTTTGGGATTTTCCCCTGGGTCATGTTGTATCATGTCCCATTTCTTTGTCACTGCTGCATGGTAGGGTAAGATGTGTATTAAGCTTTCAATACTTAGATCAATTTATTCTCACGGTGTCTGTGCTGTGTCCATATCCCAAGATTTAAGATTTTCCCTCGTGTTATGTTGTATCCACGTCCATTACTATGCTGCTGCTGCATGGTGAGGTAAGATGTGCATTAAGTTTTCAATACTTAGATCAATTTATTCTCATGGGTTTATTCCCACACCTATACTTACCAGAATGCAAATTGTTTTTACTTGCTTACAGTCACATGGTATTCATGAATTCGACAGATTACTGATTCTTTTTTTTAACTCTTAAAATGTGCAGAGTGACACTGATAAATCTTATGACTCAAACAAATTGAGGAGTTTTGACAATGGAAACGTCCAGCAATCTTTTTCAAAGAACAAACAAGTACTTCTCATGTGCTCAGAACGTCAATGAGTCAAAAGGATTTGGTACAGTCACTTGATAACTACTCGGTAGGTATTTCGATCACATGGTATTCAGGAATTCAAAGGATTACTGATTCTTCTTTTTTTAACCCTTAAAATGTACAGAGTGACACTGATAAATCTTATGACTCAAACAAATTGAGGAGTTTTGACAATGGAAACTTCCAGCAATCTTTTTCAAAGAACAAAACTAGTACTTCTCATGTACTTAGAAGGTCAATGAGTCAAAAGGATTTAGTACAGTCACTTGATAACTACTCGGTAGGTATTCCAATCTTAAGTCATCAGTGCAACTTGTGCTTTTTTTTATTGTCGCAAAGGGTTGTCGCAACTACACTCTTATTCTCTCATACATTGCTCGTTACCATTGTTTGTGGTAGATTACATGCATCTTCAAAATTTCAGGCTATGTAATTTTGTAGTCCTTTTTTTGTCTTTTTCAGAGCCATTCTTCTTCACTAACTGATGATGAAGCATGGGATATTCATTCTAATAAAACTGGGCCTGAGAAGACAATTAAAACAATCTATACCTTGAAAAGGTTGGTTCAAAAAGTGCACCAATTATCTAAAACTGTCCTTATATATCTATTGAAATACTGGAAGGAAGAAGAATTCCATGAATTGTGTGTTTCATCCTATTAAGTTCCAACTCTATGTGAGGTTCTTATTGCATGATTCAGCCAGAACACCCTACCAGAGATGGTGATGGGAGTGGATTTTATGCAGCCATGCGCAATGAAGTAAGGCATGCTGTCTATGAGATCAGGACAGGGCTTGAAAAGGTGTGCATTTGATTATTTCTGCACCCTTTTAAGATTTCAAATGTTTATCGTCTAACTGGCTATTATTTACCTTGTTTCTGGTCTTTTTCTTCTTATTTTATCGTGTGCTACTATATTTATAATCTTGTTGCTTTTTTCATTATCCTCTGCTAGTATTGGCAATGCTGCTTTCCGACATTAGTATCATGATTTTTGTGATTTTTGACAATTTGATATATTGCAGAGACTCGTTCAAGTATTCTAATTGACATCACCACATATGCAGGTCATGGGGAAAACTGAGCCCACCACCTTAGCAAATGGTGATGTCAATCAGCCAAAGGATTCAAATATTTTCAATATTGTTGCTGAGATCAGAAGAAATTACACCAAAAACTGGAAGAGGTGTGTGAAAAGATATTATGTTAGATGATTTTTTGTAATACTATAGTGAACTATCATGTTCCATAGCATGTATATGTCATTTTTCCATATTTCATGATTGTTTGGTTATTTGACTTGACTGATTAGCACGTTCCTATCCACTCGTGTCACCTAGAAGAGCATTGAAGAACCACTATATTTGTCTGTAAGAATTAGAATCATAAACAGGACCACTTTGGATCACTGTTACCAAGACAGTTCAACTTTTAGGTATTTTTATGTGTTGGACACGTAGACACTCTAACACTGAAGGACACTTCCTGGACACTACTCCGATGACACTTTAAGTAACACATCTATGGTAGTGTAACAATTTTGTTGCAACCTTGCAGCTTCTACATGTGTGATATTAACACTATTCTATCATACAATTTAATGAGGTTATTTTGTTGAAGCATGCCCTATTTATTAGTTGATTGCTAATTATGTACACAACTACACACATACTTGCATGCATATCTACATAGTATACCTGTGTCCCCTTTTCGGTTTTTGGAAGATTCCTGTCTCAGACATCTCAGGACACTCGGACACTTGATGCCTACGTCCTGTTTCCACGTAACGCTTCTTCAGATATGTTTTGGCAGTAGATACAAAAATAGAGGTTAAAATCGGGAGGAAATGGCATGCTGGGGTTTTTTTATTATTCATTTTTTTGGTGTCAAAACCTTCTTGTTTACATCCATTGGCCAGTAATCATATGTTGCATTATCTGTGTCAAGGGAGATAAACATTTCGTAGTCATTTCATCTTGTCTTTATCTTTGGTCTTCCTCGTCATTGCTAATTATCTTTATCTTTCATGAGATTCCTTTTCTTCAGGATTTAATTAATTTGAGAGAAAATTAGGTTTTGTTCTACGCATGGTCACTTGATTTACAGCGAAAAAAAGTTACAGTTGGACTGTTGTTTCTTAAAATAATGCTGATCAGAGTCCATATTGCTTGGTCAAGGGAAAACATGCAAGCTAAATAGCTTTGCAGTAGTCACACAAGGGGATTCTTCCAAACTTCTGGAGAATTATGCTGATTAATATGTTATTAATGGGAAGGAGTATGTGTAATCATACACGCATTACCCATGCCATGTATTTGGTGCCTTACATTTCATCTCTAATATGCATTTTCTGATTTTATGTTGTGTCATTCTTAGTTTTATGACAGTCCAGACATTAGATTCATTTATCCCTCTTGATACCTTTGCTTCAGTCAGAGAAGCGAAAGCAGGAGCTGTTGGCTAAGTTAGCAGCTGAGGAGCAACGTGGTCAGGAGCTTACTGATATTGTCAGAGAATTGCTTCCTGCACCAAAACATGCAGCTGCGGCGGAGAGACCATCACGATCTCGTAGAGTAAGCTTTCTCTACTGCTATCCAGTACATCTATGCTCTGTGCACGTGTGCAGTTTGGTCTATGATTTGCACTTGATTTGTATTCCAGAGGAGCAATGATAGGACAAGGATGTCAAAATGTTTGACTGAAGAGGCAGAGAGATATTTTGAGGATTTCCTGTCAAATGTCGAGGACACAGATATATCCTCCTTTGATGGAGAAAAAAGTGACACAAGTTCCACCTTAGGAGGTAGTGTAAAGCTAAGAGAGCCTGCTGTCCACAACGCCATATCAGAGGCTCATGCAATTCTGGCAAAGGCGACTTCTTTACCTGAGGAGACTGATGGCGTCCTACTTCCCTGGTTGGAGTGGGAAATAGCAATGATGTGACTCCTCCCCCATGCAAAAGCAAGGCGGGGGTGCCATGGACTGCAGCACAGGTTTTATAACCTTTCTTCTCACTGTTATCAACATTTGTATTTCCTTCAATTTTTCTATTTCTGATTCAGTTTCATATCATAGATAGTATTGCATCAGCACATTGTTCTTCTGATCTCAGAACAGCCAGTAGCTGGATCACCCCCCCCCCCCCCCCACCCCCAAAAAAAAAAAACAAAAAACAAAAAAACAAAACAAAACAAAAACAAAACCAAAAAAAAAAAACTTTCTGTCATGAAGGTTGTTCTTCTCTTATGGGATACTTAAAATTAATAAAAATTACATCTCCCAGTGTTCTAAAAATCGGTTTCATTATTCGTGCGATCCAATACTGAATAATGATTAATCGGAGATTAATCGGGGATTAATCATTTTGAAAATTGTAATATATATAATTATATTTATACACAACTTCATATGAATATATACAGTTAATTATTGAAAATACTTAAATATTATACAAGACAGAAATATTATATAAGACAGTATCTAGATGTGAAGTTATAAACCACGATATGATGAACAAGACAATATGAATAAATGTGGAAAAGAAGTAAAAGAACTTATCTCTTCACATTAGTAATCCAAAATTTTAAATTTTGCAATATAAATATAATCAAAAAACTTTCTTACAAATAAGACAAATAAAAAAATTATTCAATTTTTTCAATCAAAATAATGAATTTTAAAGAATGATGGAGAAAGATTGCTAAATAAGTTAATTTGAAAAATAATCAAAAAATAAAACATAAGTATCACTTTATGCAAAATATACAATAATAAAATATCATAATTCATCTACTATTTAATAAATAATAGTTCATCTACTATTTAATAAAAGATCATTATCAAATCATCAATATCACAACATAAACTACTTAGCGATCCAACACACACAAAATGATAAGTTTTTCAAATAAAAAAACATATGAAATACCTAAATAATTAATCGGGAATCAATCAGATTAATCGGGATTAATCGTTTTGGACCCGATTAATCGCCCGAGCGCATAATCAGAGCGATTAATGTAATATTAAGCGGGCTGCCCCCGAATAGGATTAATCGGCCGATTAATCCGATTTTTAGAACAATGCATCTTCCCATCATCCAGGAATTCCTTCATATTTGATCTGATGCGCCTTTATTTTCTTACCATTATATGTTGCCTTTTATCAGCCTCTTAGTGTGATAAGTTTACCTAGAGCTTTTCTGTGATACCTTAATCCTTTAAAGATCTTAATGGTTCTTGCATATTTATTTAAATCCAATTAACTACTACACCGTATTTCTCTCTATTTAAAGATCTATTCCACTAGTAGAGCACTGCTGTTCCCATACTGTTTTTTTCCATTCCGTGTAAATTTAATTTCATGATTGAGATGATTTATCATAGATTATGATTGCTTGTAGATTTTACAGGCTTCATGCTCTAGTCCAGTAATATTAACATCTTTCTTTGCTGTGCTGCCACTATGAGTTGCTTGATTCGTGGGTTAGGATGTGTTTTCTTTATCTTTTTCTTCAAATTAGTATTAGGGAAAGTGTAGATACGTGTTTGCTTATTTACAGCACTTTGCCCGGATCACTTGACTTGCACAATCATACTTTCAGTGCGTATTTTTCAAATGTGGAAAACTGATAAATATATTCACTAGAGGAATTTGGCATTGCTTCCTGTTGGATTTGGATACCCTAACCATAGGATTGTTTGGCATCTGCACCTACTTGCACTTGGTGTAATTCATCATATAGTTTTCTTGGGCCTCCACTCACGTGAGAGCAGATATGTGTATTAACGAGGTTGACACGTGCTCACCCTCACCTGTGGAATGTATTCTGGTTTGCATTCCCCATCTGGCTGTGACGGGCCTAAAACCTATACATTATAATCTTTTTAGCTTAGGAAAGCATGGTGGATGGTTATCTCTTCACCCAAAGGCATACACCTATGTTTCTTGTGGGTTTCGTTCAGGAAATGTGAAAAATGAAGGCAAAAAGCAACATCCAATCTGTAAGGGGCCAGCTCCCCTCTCCCACCTCTCAGTCCACATGTCATATCACTTCTCTACTCTTTAGACTTCAAATATAAATATGTATACAATTCTAACCTCTCTCACTTGCAGTTATATATTTGATTCCATAGAAAGAAAATGAAAATGTAATTTAATGGTATAAACCATGAGAATTAGTTAAGGCCCAATTATATTTGTTACTAATTTTCATAGGCAGAATTGTTAAAAAAATTGTTTTTATAGTAAGTTCTTAAATTGTACATCTAGCTATTCATTACTGTTCTCATATTGTTTCTGTTTTCATTTTAGCACCTTTTACTTTCTTCACGCAGATTCTTGAGAACTCTTTTAGGTGTAATGTCTTATTAGTTAGTTTCATACTCCCATTCTTTTTGTGCTGGGACTCTGTGGGATCACATAAATTAGCTTTCATTTTATTTAGGTATTGGCCATTGAAAGCCTTTTCTAACATGACCTGCTGAATGGGGACTAGATCTTTTATATGCATTTACTATAATATAACATCAGCAGAACTCTTAGATGTTTTCTGCCATTTCCTTTCCAAAGGATTCTGTGAAGAAGTCCCCAACCACCAATTAATCTGTGAACTTCCTAAACATTATCTAATTCATTATTCTGTACTGATCATGAAGTGTTACACATGTTTTGATGAAATACTCACAATTTATAGATTATTATTGATGACTTTAATTGTTATTGTTGTTGGCTTGTTGCTTCTTGTAGATGCTTAATGGGAATCAAGGCATCTCCTGTATGCACCGTGCAGCATGGTGCTTTTGTTTAGGCTTAGTTATCAAGTCCGTAAGTGTTATGATGCAAATAGGGATGCATATACTGTTTGGGTATATAAATATTTTCGTAATTCACAATAGTTGTTCTAGAAAGTGATGCAAATATTTGAGTAAATGCTATGATAATTTTATTTTTTGCACTTCGGTTGTTACTAGAGTTAGGTTGTGTGTTGTATGGGAGAAAAAAAACTCATTCAAGACTGAATCATAGCCAACATTTTTTTTCAAATCAAGCCATAGCCCAGGCTTCTGCCAAAAGCAAGGTTGTTGAAGGGATACAGATATGAGTATTGGATACGATACGATATTGATATGTGGATATGCAAAAGAAAAAAACAACCGATATGGATATGTCGTGGATACGGCAAATAAACAAAATTATTATATATTTATATATGGAATAATGATGTTTTATAATTTAATCATAGGAAAAGTGTTGGAGGACTTTTGAACAAGTTAAAAGGAGAAAACTGCATAGAAGTAGTGGGTTGTAGGGTTAAAATCATTTCTACAGGAATTTATAAAGTATTTAGCTCACATGTTATTGTTTTTTAAATTACACACACATTGAATTTATATAGAAGCATCAACAAGTATTCAACAAGAATCATACAGGATACCTATCGGATACGGGTACGTGACCTATCTAGAAGAATCGGTGAATCATGGGCCAGAAGAAGATCTCAGTTAAGCTGTGGGAGTGCTAGAGTATACTAGCATTATCCTTATTTTCACCATAACTTTGGAGTTTTTGTGTGGTGCCAGAGACAAGGTGATGCTTTCTTTAGCAACAGAATGTGACTTAATATTATGTTCTAGAAAATCCGGCCATTACAGTGAGGTAGAGTATATAAACATTATCCTCAATTTTCACCATGGCTTTGAAGTTTTGACGCAGTGTCAGAGACATTAGATGATGCTTTCTTTTGCAACAGAATGTGACTTAATGTTATGTTCAAGAAAATCAGAGTGAGTTTTAGTTTGATCAAGCTTAAATAATTAAGACTTGTATATAGGATCTGATCATACAATTTTGGGGAGTCCTATTACTGCTTTCCCCCCTCTTTTCTTTGGAGTACTGTATAATTTTTCTGCACCATCAGGATTATTTCTCTACCTCAAGTGCAGAATAACAAATTCATCCCTGAAAGGCTACCCAAGTGACGACTTTCATTATCCTGGATCCATCTCTTCATCGTACATTCTTTACCTTTTGAATCTAACTTCACTTATTTCCTTATTTTAAGGAAAATCAGAACTTTATATGAATACATGACACCAAGTAACTTTAATTTGAATCTTTAAAGTTCTTGCCCTTGAATCCTAAAATTTTCAACCCTAAGGTTATCTAGATCTTTTAGGTATTATCATCACCTTCCCTGCTTGCTTCATCCGTAGCATAATAAAACACTGCAAATTTGTATTCATTTCTTGACGGGTGTGGTTTCATCCCGGATTGTTACTGTGCCTTCTAAATGATTCATGAATGCCCATGATATGATGGAATTAGTTTAGATACCGTACGTATGTATGCTAAGAAAATTCGTCTCCCGCTGAGTTCCTGTCTCTTCTTGATTGTTAGCTGTCTGAACTCGGGAGTTAAAACTGGCCTTACCAATGCCTCGTGATTTACAGGAAGCAAATGGTGTATGCGATGACACTACTTGTATCGGTGGTCTTGGGAGTTGGAGCCCAGAAGGCAATGACAGCTCTCCCGCTGTTTCTAATGGGGTGGTAGTAGGAAACGGGTCATCCGGAGTAGGATGCCACCAGATGAGAAGCAGCTGTTTCTCTGCTGCTGGTGGGGCAACAAGATCGCCGTTTGACATGGACGAGTACCTGCAGCTCCAGCGCAGCGAAGAACACCTTTTTGAGATGTTCAAGCGACGGCAGAGAATAGAGTCAGGTAGCTTGGTCCTTTGTGGGAGAGCACCTTAATTCAGTGTACAATTTTTCGTTTTTTTTCCTTTTTCGTTTATTAATTTTACTTGTGCATCTCTTTGTGCTGCTTAATCTAGAATGCATGCAGCACATGACAGTCCTTTGTTCCTGAGTCATAATTAGTATAGTTTCCTTTCCTTTTCTGTAAATGATGTTACAGTCTGCGATTTAATTTGATAAGGTTAATTTGATTGCCATTGCTTTTTTTTTTCGAGAGAGAATAGAATACAAGTTTGTTTTTGTTTTGGGAATTATGAGGATTAACAAACGTAGAATTAGAATAATAGGTGCAAACTGGTTAGTTTCTTTTTGTTGTTTTATTTCATCATCATCCCCTGTCAGAGCTGAGATTGGTGGCTGAGTTCAACTGCAGAATGGGAGGGCCCTGTGCTCCGCTGTGGTCAATCTCGTTCTGTGATGCTTCATGCTGCAGCAGGGAAGGCTACTTGTCCGTGGTTTCTGGAGCTCGACTCACCATTGGAATGGCTCCAGAGTTGGGTTGCAGGTGAGAGGGAAGTGGAGCCAAATAGAGCCCTACTTGCAAATCCAGGCACCAATTGCAGGTGTTTTGTCAGGCCTTCGGCAGGAGTAATGAGAATTGTGAGAGAAAAGATGAAAATTGAAGTTTTCAAACACAGTTGGATAAAGGAGAAATTTAGAGTTCGACGTGCACGAGGTGCACGGTGGAAAAAAGAAAGGAGGTAGTTGTCGACAGATGCTAGGGTGATCAACAGCGGATACATGGATACGCCAGATAGAGACTGCATATTTGACAGTCTGTCGACAGCCATTGCATCGTTGTCTACGGTTATAGCTCACTCTATCGACAGACCAGCTTAGGCTATCGTCAGGCGCTCAACCCGAGAGTTAGGTTTATTCAGTCTGTTGACATGCCCATTCGGAGGTATCGACAAACACGTTTTTGACAGTTTCCTGATTGGATTCCCATTCTAGAGTTGTTAGTTTCCTTTTCTTCGGCTCTCTGTCTATAAATTGAGAGGTGTTCTACACTTATTTTAAAATCTTGAGAGGTGAATTGTATTGAGAGTTCTAGGGTTAGTCTATTTGAAAGAATTTTACAATCGAGTGCGTAGTTTCTCTAATTTGAATCTTCAGATCGCTTTGTAACCCTTGTAACTCAGTTGTTTAAATAAGATCTTCTCCCTTCTCCTCCGTGGACGTAAGCAAGTTGCTAAATTGTTTATTCTCGCTTTTTTCTCTCTTTGGTTGTTTGGTTCGTGCTACATTGGTCAGTGATTGACTCGGCATTGGAAAGCTAATCTTGGTGATTGGCGTGTCGTTGGATTCTCCCAGAGGGCGCAACAAGAATGCCATCAGCAATGTGAAGGTAATCATTTGCAATAGCAAGGTTAGCACCAGCGCCAGCACAATCCAACAAGGCACCATCCATCTCTGGTGTGTCCCCTCCTCGATGATCGGTTGGATTGGGAATTTCGAAGCGCGCTCTGAGCTTCAGCTGATTACCAAGATGCAGACATTTCATCCCCGCCGGCGAGAAAGGGTGGGGATTGTAGTAGGAGTTTTTATTTATCTGTTTTGAAGAGTTTCTATCTCTTTAGGAGTCAAAGTCTAATTATGATTGTAGTAGGAGTTTTTATTTATCTGGATTTTCATGTAGTAGTGGTAATATTTGGTTATTAGAGTGTGTGTGAGAGTAGAAGATTGAAGAATTTGTATTTCTATAAATAGAGCAGAATAGGGCTCAATTTTGTATGAAAAAGATGTATGAGAAATTGTATGATAAATTATTAGAGTCAATAAATAAAGTTTATATTTTTATTTCTCCATATATTCATCTCCTCTCATTTTTTTTTTATCGAAAATCAACAGTTGTATTAGAGCCATAAATCCTCGCTTGTCGCCTATGATAGTGTCGTTGCCAACAACTAATTAGAAGTTGATCTCAAGAGAAGAAGATGGCTAAAAGGTTGATGTAACTTTTTGTTCTTTATCTCACAAAAGATAACTATAAGAGTTGGGATATCGAGATAAAGGAATTATTGATCTCTCAAGACATGTGGGAGAATGTTGAAAAAGATTTCTAGAAGCCAAAAGATTAGAGCAGATTGACATCAACTGAAAGGGACCAATTTAATGACTTAAGGACAAGAGACAAATTTGCTCTTTTCTTAATATCGTGGAGTTGATAAAGATACTTTCGACATTATCGTAGGTGCAACAACAAAATATACATGAGATATTTTGCGAAAGAAATATGAAGAGATAAATACAGAGACAACTCACGAAGTCAAGGAGTTCTAGGAAGCGATGGAAAGAGGTCAAAAAATTTACGAGTTCAAAGAGGAGACAAGAGAAGTTCAAGAAATCAATGAGTTCAAAAAGAGACATAAGAAATTTAAGAAATAGAAGAGTTCAAAGAAGATCAACTCTTGAGAAGGGTATATAAATCTATAAGTACAAGCGAGAAAAAAGAGGCAAAGTGGATGAAAAGGAAGAGGAAGAAATAGAAGAAGACACATAAAATAAAGAGAAGAAGAATTAGAAAAAGAACTAGAAGAAGAAAGAAAAGAAGAAAGAGAGGGAAAAAAAAAAGAAGAAAAGGAGTATAAGAAGGGAAGAAGAAAGAGAAAAAGGTGAAGAATAAGAGGAAGAGAAAAATTTACAAGAAGAAATGAAGAGATAATGGTTAAGTGGTAGCTACAGCTATGGAATAGGATAAAACAATGTTGATTTTGGAAGCATAGAAAATCAAGTACTTCAATTCATGTTATCTTAAGTAATAAAGAAAGAAGTGCAAAATGATGAAGACTTTTGAAAAAGTCATAAAGATTGACAAAAATGAGACAAAATATCTTATCTTGTAAGACGAGCATAACATCAAAGAATAAAAACAACATGACCATCATCAATAGAAGGTTTGACAATCATCAACAGAAGGTTTGAGAGGAGTCCAAGGCCGAAGATAAGGAGAAATAAGAGTAATTTTACTTGTTACAATAAAAGATATAAAAGTAGAAGTTTAGAGACAAATCTAAAAGAGAAAAATTGTCCAAATTCTAAAAGAGAAATTATGAATGAAGAAGACATGACTATTCAGTTGAATCGAAAGAGAATTCTTACTTTGGAAGGTGAAAAGCTAGCAGAAGTTAAATGAAAAAGAAAATAAAAAAGAGCTGACAACGCATTACAGTTACTATAATTGTGAAGTTTTTATTACATTTTGCATATGACTCGACACTTTTACAACCAGCAAAAGAAGAACGAGGAGATCATATTACAATACATCGAAATAGGAGATCCAGCAAACATTTTTGTCAAGTTATTCAAGGATACTTTTGTGAAGTTATGCAGATTTGCTAGGCGTGCATTTTATGGAAGAATTAAATTAAGGAAGAATGTTGGAAATATAATCAATTCAAATCATATTAATAAAGGATTCTCATCAAAGTTGAGTTAAATTAGAAGTTTCTATTTAGAAGAGTTTCATTTCTTTAGGTGTTGAAGTCTAATTATGATTGTACTCTGAGTTTCTATTTATTTGGGTTTTTTATGTAATAGTAGTATTGGAATAAAAGATGGAGAATTGTATTTCTTTAAATAGAGCACAAGATAGCTCAACATTGTATGAAAGTTGTATGAGAAATTGTATGAGAAATTATTAGAATCAATAAAATAAAATTATTGCTTTTCCTCCTTTATAGATACCTCTCCTGTCATATTTGTTTAATCAAAGATCAACAGTGGTATCAGAGTCATAAATCCTAGCTCGTCGCTCGCTGTACAAGTTATCGTCGTCGCCAACAAACCAATTTTAAGCAAATATCAGGGGATTAAACAAAAGATGAACACACTGATTTGAGAAAGACTGTTAAAGAGAACAGAATACGCAGCTATAAAATGCAGCTTTCCTTTCATTATGGTATTTTCGAACAAGTTCCTGGATGACATACCATCCAAGTACAGAATTAAATACATGACTTGAACTCATCTTCTAGTGACAGTCAATAGAACCAGTACTCAAAACATTTGAAATCTTGTACCATGTTGATGCGAAAAAGTCCTGCTTGCTTCTGATATTGGTCTTCAACGAATGCTATAAACAGATAAATACAAAGAGCAAACAGGACTGAAGTACACGTGAACTCGATTAACAGTCTCCACTTACAGAAGATCCTTAACATGAGACAACTAGCTGAGAATCGCTTTCATCAAGATCGATATCACACGTTAGCCCCATTAAAGTGTTTGGGAAATTCCTGATATTACCTGTGGAAACTGCCATGAAAAAATAACCAGGAGCAGCTGTGAGGCATGTTTCTTTCTTCAAGCCCAGCGATCTCCGAAGAATTGAACATCGGGTAACAGAGCCAGTCTCTTGATTTATTACATCGAAAAAAGTGGAGACGCCGAGAGAGTCAAATTGAAGAATGGCATGCATCTTATCAAGATGCATCAGGCTTCACAATTCCATGTGAGTTTCCACCCACCAAGGCCAGCCAAGGCGAAAGCCTGCTCAGTAAATTGAAACAGCCATAAGCTTTACATAATATCATACTATTGCTATTCAACCGATTTGAGACATTAAGTTTGCACATGAAATCTTCAGAATGAAGATAATTATGATTTAAACCATAGGTGGCTTGAAAAATCTCAGTATGTTGAAAATTCATTGAATAGGAGTTTTGAATTGCAAATCAATTTCCACAATTTATGATTTCTCTGATCAAACCATTTTCTTTCCTTAAACAACTCCTTAAACAACAACCTAGCTTAAAACAAGGGATGTAAACAGAGTCAGATAATCGATTTCCAAACAAAAACCAGCCAGTTTCTTCATCCATTGGGATTGCATATAGAGAATTTGGGATTTAAATTATTAAAGTGGATGTTTTCCTCTGATAGATTAGGACAGTATTTGGTGATCCATGTACAGTAATACTAATAAGTGAGCAATATCTACAAAATATAGAATGCATATTCATATCCTGCCCAGTGTAGAAGAGGTGAAGGATTATAATATCGGTTAACTCCTATTGTGGAAGTGGTGAAGGAAAGGAAAAATGTGCCCACAGCCCTCAATTATTTTCTCAACTTTATTTCTAATACCCCAATCTCAACTTTTGTATATGTTTCAACCCCACTGTTGTAATTCTTCTCCTGCTGCTGTCTATCAAAAGAATGAGAATTTTTCACACTTTTGTCTTTTCCCCTTAAAGTTTTTCCTTCCAATATTATGGGTTTATGTTCCTCCAGAAATAGATTATGGGTGTATGTTATTATTTCATGATGATATTATTGATTTCATGATTCAGTTATTGCTTCAACGATATTACTAATTGCTAACAGGTTTTCATGCATTTTTTTTGTGTTAATGAAACTTTCAACATTTTCATGATAATATATAAGTTCTTGCCACTGATATTACTACGAGGATACTGAAATTGTTGTATGATTGTTCTTCTTTACATCACAGTGTCATCAGTTACATGATATTGTTTGAAGTTTGAATCTTCATTATCTTGTTTTAGCAGAGGCAAAGATTGTCCTGAAGAAGTATGTGTTTGACGAAGTAATGGAACTTGAAAAGTTATGGAAAGGGTAAAATGTGAACGTGAAGTATAGTTTAGTGGCAAGAATTAATAAATGAAATTGGAAAAAGTTGACAGCTGTGGACAGAAGATTTTCCCATCAAATAATCTTTGTGCACTTGCACGTATTTTGGATGAAGAAGGGCAATCACTTATCAACCCTTTGGTACTACACATGGAAAAGTATCAATTATTCATTGTGAGGGGTTAAGACATATTACCTTAACCCGGAGAAATCGTGTTGCAGATAATAACAGGTAAAACCTCCTTAACCATCCCTTGATCCATTGCAAGCATCTCAAAGTAAGTTGCAGAGTCTTAAGATATATTAGTAGTAACAGAACATACAACCATGTCTTAAAGCAACTCGTCTTTACTGACCACCGAGTTCCTCCTCACCGTCCTTAACAAAAAGGATCTCAGGCTCATGCTACATAGTGCTATAACATCATTGTGACCCTTTGCCATAGGCTAGAAATTGTCTAAAATTGTAGGATTGTTGATCCACTAGTTCATTCTAGTATCATCAACATCATGAAGAACTTTATAAACGTTAACATTGTTTACCATCTGATACATCCAATGTTGTGGTCCTCCAGGAAGCTTCCCCATGAACAACCTAATCTGGAAGGGACTCTCCTAAGTGGTCAGGAATGCTAAAGTTAAAGGAAAGAAGTCATAAATCTACTTTCAGGTTTTTAGGTCATGCAAGGGATTTGCCAATACATAGAATTTTAGAAAGCAACCAGACAAATATGTTGCCTTCTCTCGTGAACTTCAAATATGAAGAGAAAGATACATGCATTAATCTTCACAAGAGATGAAGCAGAAAGCCTTATGTGCAGAAAGAATGCACTAAATTGCCTTCCTTTTGAAGGCAAAATACGAGGTCATAATGCACACCAAAGACAAACCTCTGATATTTAGTCAATGACCTTCATAGTCTATTTTCGACATGGCTTGAGGGTCCAATCTACTTTTGTAGGCACATAACTTCAGGTCCAATTATCACACTGATTAATACCAAAGCCTGACCTAGAAAACTAAACAAGAACACGTTAGAACAAGAAAACTTGAAAAAGAGAGAGATGACATTGAAAAAAAATCATAAAGATATGTTTTGAAAGAATTAAAGAAAACATTTTTTTTTATCAAACTGGCTATGGTCTACAATATTTTGCATGGTAGGGAGAGAATGTGCATCAGAAAATTAATCTATTAGGAGGGCATACTAATTAATAGTCAAAGTAATGCATGCCCTGTATTTGAATTAATTAATCTGTCCTATGATACAGAACCAAGCCCTGGAGTGGCTTCTACTGTAAGATTAGAAATTGCATGCATATCTACTGTTAAGAGCTGTCCAGTAAAAGAATATGATAGAGGAGCAAAAGATATTGAGTTTCAGTCCATACATCAAACTTATAGTAATGAATTCGCTTATAGACGCTTAAGAATATGATGAGGTAGGCAAACCGAAAAAAAGATTCTGCTTTCAATCACTTTGGGAGAAAGAGAATCAATCACTTGCCTTATTATGTTATGAGATTAATTTGATATCTTCATTTAGACGGTTGCCAAAGTTTAAAATTATATGATGAATGCTCTCTTTATGAATTCATGATCATGGAAATACAACCTTGATCAGAATGCACTAGCATAATTTAATATATGACGGGACTGAAAAGGAATATGTGAATATTGATGTGAATGCTAGTATGTACTAGGCAAAATATTCACCTGAGGGCTGTAAACTGGTTGGCTTTGAATCAGATTCAGATTCATATTTAACCCAATCCGATGGACAAGAACAGGTTAATCTGAATCCAAATTTGAACCAATCAGAATCATAACCTGAACATGACCCAGCCTCAATAATAAAACCAGGTTTGGAATTGGGTTCGGGTCTATTGTGTTCTATCTTCCAAATCTATTTATTTGATAATGTGGCACAGCCAGTGGAAAGGGGTGTGTGTGTGTGTGGGG